>PNEQ01120268.1:70003-75436 GCA_003012365.1 Medauroidea extradentata | reverse complement strand
ACAAATTCAGGCTGTATTTTTGGAGTTACAGCAGTATAAAAATGCTGTGTTCGGCCATTTTGAGAGACTTGAAAATCAGGTTTCTAACAAGCAAGTTGAATTTTGAAAACTTAGTAGCATAGTTTCAAGTGTGTCTTTTTTGTAGATAAACATAATATCATTAAGTTAAGCTGTTTCTGGTAAAAAAGAATATGAATGAAACGCTGAAACACAGTCCATGCACTATGCGAGGACTCTTCTCTTAACAGTGGATGCATATCTTTTTGAGAAACTTGGCTGTGATTATTTATTGTTATTTTTTACTGATTTAGTCAGACATTAATTATTTGGTCTTATTGTAGACCTAACTTTTTCAGTTTTGTTATTTATAACCCTGTATTTAATGTAGATACAATCCCAGTTTAACTAAGGTGTTTTGACTCTTAAAACATAAACCAGAGGTTCAAAAATTATTTCCAACTGGTTTGCACCAAAATGTGTTGAAATGCAGTGTGTATACATGGTACACTAGTAGTTTTTTGATTGAATGGTCTGATAAGTATGTTAAAATAAATTATGCTTTATTTAAATTATATAGTTTAGAGGCTAATCTGTCATATTGCACATAAAACACTACTCTAGTGTAATTTTTTAAATATTAGTGTTCTTTACTTGCAGTAACATGCCGTACATACCAACATTTTATTCTCATTTACATAAGATTGCAAGGAAAATCTTGCAATGTTCCAGTAAGAAATTAAATAAAAAGAGAAAATAGTTTTGAAAGTATTTTTCAGCACAGACTACTGCAACGGGAATGTTTTATTTTAAACACTGTGTTCATTTCTTCATAATTAAGTTACTCTTCTGCAAGTTTGGAAGTCACCTAGCTCCTGGTTATTCTTCTGACAATGTACAGTAGGCCTACATTTCTACTTCATTCATTCATCGTATATGATTTTATAAATACCACATTTACACACACATGTATGTATCTGTGTATGTGTATGTGTGTGTGCGTGTGCGTGTGTGTGTGTATATATATATATATATATATATATATATATATATATATATATATATATATATATATATATATATATATATGAGAGAGACAGAATTGAATTTCTATAGCGTAGAGATTCCTAAATCATTCATCATGTGATTTTGATCAAACAAGTTTTGTGTATGTATACATGTCTGACAAAAACATTTAGTGATGGGGATAGAGATGGAGGGGGCAGGGCAGTGGATGTAAAATTAGGTGCCAAAAATTTAGTGAAAAAAAGTTAGTTTTCAAAATGTTTACAACGTACATTCAAGGTTTACCGCAATTTTCATCATTATTTTATTTTTATTTGTACCAGATATTTTTCTTCTTG
Source organism: Medauroidea extradentata (assembly GCA_003012365.1). Lineage (NCBI taxonomy): Eukaryota > Metazoa > Arthropoda > Insecta > Phasmatodea > Phasmatidae > Medauroidea > Medauroidea extradentata. The sequence continues at coordinate 74,075 of PNEQ01120268.1, read as the reverse complement.
TTTTAAATACAAAATGTGACTAAATTTGGCTCTTGTGAAATTTTTTCATCTCTCATAGTTTTCGCGTAATGGCTTGCTAAAGTCATATTTTGCGTGTTTCCGTTTTAACCAACTGATATACCAAACTCAAAAAAATCACAGTGGATAAAGATGTTGCAAGCTACAATGACATGCTTATAAAATTAAAGAATAAAAATTATTTGAATTTAAAAAAATGCTGAAACTGAAAATAAAAATGTTAAAAATTCAATAATTTTTTAAAAAATACAAATAATTTTTATTCTTTAATTTTATGAGCATGTCATTGTAGCCTGCAATGTCTCTATCCACTGTGATTTTTTTGAGTTTGGTATATCAGTTGGTTTTAGTGTAGTCGTTACAACGGAAACATGCAAAATATGACTTTAACAAGCCGTTACGAGAAAACTATGAGAGATAAAAAAAATTCATAAGAGCTAAATTTAGTCACATTTTGTGTCTAAAATAAGAAAAAAAAATATCTGGTACAATTACAAAATAAAATAATGATGATGAAAATTGCGGTAGACCACGCCCTTAAACTTCCTTTTCCACCATTCAGAATTTTCAAAAAAATATTTATTTGAAAACTTTAAAAAAGGAAGATAATTTATTTTTAAAATAATAGTACTTACGTTAAATGTGAGGGGCTAAAAAGTTTTTATCAAAAACATTCCTTTAAAAATTAAAAAAAAATAAAAATAATGATTTAAAAAACGAAAAAAGAAATACTAAATTTAATATCGGAAGAAATTCAAAACCATACAAACTAAGACACAGGCAAAAATTGGTAACTTGGCAACATCTCAACTATAATTTGCTTATGTGGTAACAGTAATTCCTTACAATTTGCAGAAACTAGAATTTGTTTGCATAACTCCATTGTAAATATTTATATATTACTGCCGCGAATTACGTACCAATCTGAAAAAAAAAAATATTAGCAATAAATGTCACCACAATAACCTATACGCATCTGTTTTTGTTATTCACAGGGTCATTTTTATCTGTAATTTCTTATGAGCATAGAAAAGTTTCTGGTAATAATATTAAAATTTAACATTTATATTTCAAAACGGTACAGTAAGGTGAATAAATTAGCACTATGGTTCGACAGATATTATGTAACATTTCAATACTAGAGGACAAAATTCGCACTTAAATTGTGCATGCTTAGCCATGTTAATTTGAATTTCGCGGCCATGTTTCCAGTTCCTGCCGCTGGAGGCGCTGTAGTAGCGTGTCTCCCGTCTCGTCCATTGAAAACGGCCCGACTTTCCCAAATTGTCCTCTACCATATTTGCTGACACTAGATAGGGCCTACGATCTCCTTATTGAGCACTAACGATTGTTTGTTACCAACATTGGTATGGCTCCTTAAAATACAACAAAATGGATTGGAATCACTTTTTCGATAATATCTACTAAATTCATGTGCACTGTTGTGTTAGTTGCACACATTTAAGATTAAATTATAAGGATTATAAGATAACAAACAGTTTCCGTTTAAACATGTAATACGATAAAACATTTTGCTCCATGCGGTTTGTGAGCCTGATTGTTTCGATTCTATTATATTTGTCCGTTACCACGTGTTGGTTGTGTGAAATGCTGTTTTTTCTAGTTTATAATTACTAAAACATGTTATGTGAAGGCGAGTTTCTAGTGTTTTATATATTTAGATAGTTTTTTATTGCTTTGTAAGTGTACAGTATTGGATTTACAATACAAATAATATGTGTAATAAAATTTTGAGTGCCTTGTTGAGAATACCCTAACCAAAACATTTCCCACAAAATTATTTTTACAAACTTATGCCACTTTTGGTGCGTACAAATAAATTTCGTAAATATACTTTTACATACACGAACATATCTCAAAAAGTGTTTAAACCATGCATTATAAAATATTTAAAACGACATGATGCTGTTAACGACGGTAATTTGTAGGGACAAAACAAAATTCTTTTGAAAATTCAATTTACTGAAAATAGTCACAAGTAAAGGAAATAAACAATTATACACACAGAAAAAACTATGAAATAGTGTTTTCTAGGAATTATAATCTAACACTTCAAATAGTAAATAATAAATTAAGCAGGTGATTCCTCGTACGATTTTGAGCTGCGTGGTTGGTAACATATAAATTATCGTTAGTGAGGCCAAAACGGCCCTGAAAATAAGATGCGAGGCTTAACCTGGGAGTGCCAACTCTGTCCTTTATAGTCCGCTCATTGAGATAACCAAGGGTTTATGAAGGGGGGAGGGAAGAGTAGAAGGAGAGGGACAGGAGGCTGCTAGCTATCAGCTTGGTTTCATGTTACGTTACGTGGTAACATGTGACACGTGAACTTGAGCTACTGCTTTGTATTTCACAGTAAATTGTTTATTTACTAAATATATAACAAAAAAATTTTTAATCTAAACTACCGCTGTTTGCATCGCGACGACGCTACGCAATATCATATACCGTGTTTGTGAGATAATAATCTAGCAGCCGTCCTTGATAATTTCTGAAGGGCTGAGCGTGAGAAAGGAATGTGTTGCGCTAGTTTGTCCGCAGCAGATTTTATCTCTATACACATAGTACATTTACACCACACGAGCGCTGTTAAACATACACTGCCTCGTCGTGTGAAGATGCAGTAGCAAGTTTCACGTGTTTCCTGGGCCAACAGTGCCAAATTTTTTTTTTTGTTCAACATCATATTTTAACACATGACTCTTTAACTAGTTTTTTGCTTGACGAATGTCCGACATAGTTTGTTTCGTGACACCATATTCATCACACAACTTTGCTACCGAAACACCGGCCTCTTAACTATTATATTAGTTCAAAATTTTTGCTTGATGTCAAAGTTACTCGATTTCTTTTCTGTCCTGTTGCAGACACCATTTCATTTTAAAAAACGCATAATCTTTGTCGCGCACGTACATCAGCTGCGTAAAAACTTCAAGTAGACACGACAGTCGTTCTTGTCCAGACATGTCAAAACACCGATGAGCGACTAGCTCTGCTTACCTTCTTACGTTACGCGGCTATCTGTGCGCACGCCAGATGTCACTTACCAAAGCACAATAACCAGGTAGGTATTGCACTGTTGATCATACAGTTTCGTAAAAAATTCAGGTAGACAATCATTCTTGCCCGGACACTGCACGTACCCCGATGCGCGATTAAAAATAGCTCTGTCTACCGTCTTACACGGCTATCCATGCGGGCGCCTGATGTCACTCACCAAAGCACAATAACCAGGTAGGTCTTGTGCTGCATGTAATAAGTAGACCTGACAGTGGAATAATTTTGTATCGCCAGATTTTGACCGTTAAATACGAAGTCCACTGAATGGAGGTCCGATAAAACAAGGGTTTACAGTACTTGGCTTTATGATTGTAGGTAGTATGTATTCATTAAATATGTTTATTATGGGATGAGAATTTTCTCCACACATAATTTAATTGTGTACTACATGAAATTATAAATTTAATTTCCCAATGTAACAATTGTATTACTCTGAATTTTTGACATCAGTTTAAATGAATTACTTTAGTTGCAACTGTCTGTTGTAATTTTGATTTAATTATTTTATTTCAACATGCAGGATTAGAGTACGTAAAGTATATTGTTTATATTGTGTAAACTAGGCTGTGTAATGAATCTGTTTCTCCTGAGGTAAGAAGTTTTTACTCAAATATTTTATTCATGTAGTAGGCCTTTTAATTTGTCGATTGTGAGAAGCCATAAGTTAGGTATTACTGTAAATTTTTTACAGTCAAAATGTACTTAAGAGTTGTAACTGTCAGTTCTAATTTTTATATTATTATAGGCATACTTAATAAACTTGCAAAAATAGAGCACACAAATTATGTGGTTGGTGTGAGTACTATGCAATCAGTGTTTTCTGAGGCATGTATTTTTCATGCAAATATTACAAATCGTAGAAGTATTTTGGTCATACATAATTGCAGCAAATGGTTTGTCACACAAAACCAGACAATACATGCAGACAAGCAAAAGAATGCTTTTGGTTGTTTAATGTTTACTTTTCTGTTTG
>PNEQ01120268.1:50003-65003 GCA_003012365.1 Medauroidea extradentata | reverse complement strand
CTGCCTGACCTTTGACATACTCAGATTTTTCTCTGTGCTTGCCTATCATAATAATTCTTGATTTTCACCTGCTTTGATACAAGCCGATATTTAACCTCTGTTTGGACCTTAGGAATTAGGTTATTTACTGTCACCAGTATCAGTGTCCTCACTAATCTACTCATCAAAATTTCTGATAGTGAATTCCCAATTCCTGATAATGGTGTGTTCCTATACTCCATAAGGGGTATCCAATATTCCTTTCCCACTTCCTGACTTTTCCTCAACAAGGCTATTCCCACATCCTTTTCTGCCATTCTATTTGATTGCAGGTACAGTAGACTGGATGTATGGATCTCAAAGTCATGTTCACCTGCAAAAGTGGTGAATTCGTAAGAATGAAACTGCATATTGTCTGCAATTACTAACTTTGGTATGCCATGAGTACAAAATACACCTTTTAGTGCTTTTATTACACTGCTTGCCTATTTAGTACGTAGTTGTATTAACTCTAGCCACTTTGAAAAGTAGTCATATGCTACCAAATAACTTTTCCCCCCAAACCCCAGGATGTCTAGTCCTACTTTTTCAAATGGGAGGGTTGGTATTGCATGAGGAAGTAGTGGCTCTTTCCTGTTAGATACTCTGTACTTCTCACACACCCTACATTCTGCCACATATTGATAAATTTCACTAGACATTCCAGGCCAAAAGAATACCCTCCTAGCTCTCGTTTTAGTCTTACATACTCCAAAATGGCCCTCATGGGTCGCCTTCAACATACGTAACCTAAGTTTCTTTGGAACCACTATCGTGTTGTTTAGAAATAACAATTCATCCTCAACAACGTCATTCTGCATAGACCAATATGGGATATAGTGAGCTACCACATTTACCTTTTTTGAGGCCACCCTGTTTTTACAAGATTCACAACATCACTTAACACTGGATCTGCAGCTATTTCTCTTCTGTACTCTTCCTTGCGTCTTTCACTCATTGGGAGACGCTTACTGACACTATGAACCATTTCACACATTTCATCATCATCTTCAGTGTCCTGTTTGCTGTGTGCCCTAGAAAGCAGGTCTGCAATATGCATCATCTTCCCTGGTAGATACTGCACCTCCAAGTGATACCTGAGTAGTTTCAGTTTCAAGCGCTGAAGTCTGGTTGGCATAATTCTTGAAACTTGTTTGTTCATCACTACTACGAGTGGCTTATGATCTGTGAGAATCTTCACTGCCTGACCATATATATAGTAATGAAATTTGCTGGTTACCTAGAAAATAGCTAGAAACTCCTTCTCTATTTGGGCCCAGTTCTGTTCTGTTGTTGTTAGGCTGCGAGATGCGTATGATATTGGTTGACCATTCTGTAGTAGGCAGCATCCAAGACCATCCTTTGATGCATCACACTGGATGGTAATTGGTATGCTGGCATCAAATGTACCCAATGTTGGTACATTGCTTATTGCTTCTTTGATGGCAGCTACACAGTCTGAGTGACACTTAAGCCACTGCCAAGTAACATCAGATAGTAAGAGTGCCCTCAATGGTGATGTTATTGCTGCCATGTGTGGTATGAATTGTCGCAGGTAATTTACCATTCCCAGCAGTCTGTGTAGCTCCTTTTTGTTTTGAGGATCAGGTACATGTTGAATTGCTGCCACTCTGTCTGGGTCAGATCCAATTGCACTGTCTGAAATAACATGTCCCATGAAACTGACCTTTGATGCCTTGTACTGTAGTTTTGCTGGGTTAAATTTTATTGTCGGTTCTCTTGCCCTCTTCAAGACTTGAACCACAATTTGATCATGTTCTTGCGGTGACTCAGCTGCCACAAGAATATTGTCGAAGTATACGACAACACCTTCAATGTCTCCAAATACACTTTCGTTTAGCTCCTGAAATTTTTCGGGTGCACAAGACATTCCAAAAGGTAAACGCAGGAATTTAAAGCAATCCCCATGGTGTAGAAAAAGTGCATAAGTCACTGGATTCTTTGTCTAATTCAATTTGCCAAAAACCATCTGTCAGGTCAAACACTGAAAAATACATTTTACCTGACAGTTTATCAGTTAGCTGTTCAATACTTGGTATCTGGTAATAGTCTCGTTTGATGGCAGGGTTCAAATATTGAGGATCCAGGCAGACTCATAATGTGCCATTTGGTTTCTCGACGACTACAAGGTTGTGAACCCATGAGTTCGGCTCTTCAACTTTCTGTACGATTCCTCTGTTAACTAGGAATTCCAGAGTTGTTTTCAGTTTTGTGGCTGTCTTCTTGGAGGTTCAGCTCGTGGCTGAGCATCCACATTCACACTGATTTTGCACTTTCCTGGGAATTTTCCTAGACCCAAAAACACATCTTTATTTTCTTGAATGAACTTTCTCTTCTGTGAGTCCTCTTCAGTAGTTTCCTCAGTTGTCACTTTTACTGTGGCATTTTCAGTTCCAATCAAGTGCACTCGCTTAACCAAATTCAAGTCAACACAAGCTTTTAACCCCAGTATTGGGGTGCTATCCGCATCAGTAATCCTAACGTCCATGTATTAGACTACATTTTTTGCTTCACATCGTAAATTAACAATTCCACTTGGCCTTACTTTAAATCCTCCATAGCATTCCAAGACTTCCCTTGTGTCTCTTACCTTTAGCTGATTGTCAATTTTCTTAAATATCTTGTATGGCAGTATGTTGACTTCCGATCCTGTGTCAAGTTTGAAGTTTATCTTCCTATCCTCAACTGCTATGGTTTCGTGCCATTTTGTCATGTTTTCATTTGTTCTTAGGCACTCAACCTGCTTTACGTTCTTTGTTAATACTGTTATACCATTCACTACAAAATAATCTTCATCAGAACTGTCTGTTTCCTGTCTTTTTATCATTCGTAATTTACTTGTTCCCCTTGAGTTCCTGCACATAGCCGCAAAGTGGTTCATCTTTCCACATTCGTGGCAGCGCTTGCCGAATGCAGGGCATTTGCCCTTTGTATGAAAGTAATTGCATTGTTTGCATTTCAAACTGACATCACTTTTATTCCTCTGATGACTGTATTGATTCATTTCACTGTGCTTTGCTTGTATAACATTTACTGAAACTGGTCTGTTTGTTTCCATCATTTCCTTTTTACGCTCTCCTTGCAGACACTGAAGCTGTTGTGAACTTGTTTCAGCCACTTTACCTATCTTGCATGCTTTTTCGAGGATTAGGTCTTGAGTTCGCAGCATTTCCTGTTGCAGTGCAGTGTCCCTAACACCCATAAATATGCAGTCCCTTACAGTCGCATCTGCTTACTCATCAAACTCGCATCTGCACACTAACTTTCTTAAATCATTTACAAACTGCTGAAATGGCTCATTTTCTTTTTGTTTTCTCGAATACAGCACAAATCGCTCATATGGCACATTTTTTCTTGGCCTGCAATATGCTTCAAAGTGCTTCAAGTACCTTATCATATTTTTCTCGATCTTGCTCTGCAATCTTAAATGTATTAAAAACTTTAACTGCATCTTCTCCAACAAGATTGAGAAGAATTGCCGCCTTTACTTTCGTCGGTTTTTCGGACTTTCCTGATGCCACCATGTAAATTTCGAAGTTCTGTTTGAACTTTCGCCAATTTTCACTCACGTTTCCCGTCAAATGTAAACAGCTCGGTCTGTTTGTGTCCGCCATTGTTTTGATGCACTTGACTGCGTACACAAGCAACCATCTCCTGCAAGAAGCAACTGCCTCACTAAATGTCTTTCAGCACAATAATTTCACTCTCTTTAGTATCTCGAACCATAGATTACCGTAATCCTTGCTGACTGCGCCATGTTTTGTTTACTCTCCTCTTTTTACAATTACATTGTATCCGCTCATACACACAACAGCTCTCACCTACTCTCCATTACACACTGCCGCCAACACAACCAAGTTACAAGTACATACTTCATTCAATGTCTCTTTACAAGTTAGTGTCACACATTCACAACTACCTTCATTGGCTAATTGAGTAAGCTTACCTTACCTTACCTATTAATGTATAGTAAATCAAACTCTTACTTAACCCAACTGAATAAAAATAACTCCATCTAAACATCACTTCATCTAACCTATAAAATTCCAGAAAAAATCATATCTAAAGTAAATTCTGTTGTATTTTAATCTTAAAGGGATGATCTACAGCAATTTTTATCATGGTGTTTTTATTTTCTATTTTTACCAGGTTATTTTTCTTCTTATTTTAGACACAAAATGTGATTAAATTTTCCTCTTATATATTTTTAATCTCTCATAGTCTTCGCATAATGGTTTGTTAAAGTCAAAACTTGCCTGTTACTATTTTAAGGACAACAGTAATACTGACTGACATACCAAACTGGATAAATTCACAGTGAATAATAATTTTTTAGGCTATGAGTCCAGCTATGTTAAACCACAATATAAAATTTTTGTATTTTAAAAAAGTTTTTGAATTTTTAATATTTTTTTTTAAATTTCAGAATTTTTATAAATTCAAAAATAATATATTTGTGGTTTTTATGCACGAGAAATTGTATGTAGCCTGCAACATCTTTATCCACTGTGAATTTTTTCAGTTTTATATTTCAGTTGGTTTTAGTGTTGCACTTAAAACGTTAACATGCAAATTTTGACTTTAACAAATCATTGTGAAAAAGCTATGACAGATAAAAAAAAATTCATCAGAGCAAAATTTAGTTGTATTTAGTATCTAAAATAAGAAAAAATTATCTGGTACAAATAAAAAATAAAATCATGGTTATGAAAATAGCTGTAGACCGTGCCTTTAAGATGGTAACATACCTTCTATTGTACCCTAATATTACCTATGCTAACCTAACTGACCTAACACAAGCTGACACTACAATTAGGGAGGTTAGGTTGGGTCAGGCTAGTTATTTTTTGTTAGGTAAGTTGAGTTTTCATAAGTTATGAAAGAATTCAATAGGAGGTAGGCTGAGTTTATAACCTATGCAACAAAGTAAGAACACAAGATACAAAAAATAGAATATACCAATCAATATGTAGCTGTTTATAAAGTATGCAAGAAACACAAGAATGCACGGTCAAAATGCAAAAGTTGGCAAACTTTCAACTTTCTCATGTTTCACCGCCTTCTATGTCAACAGTTTGTTTGGATGAAAACATTTGAAACTAGTTGTAATTGTCTTTTGAAGGTTGTGATTCCATTATTTAATTACATGTTTTTTTGTGCTTGTATTGAATATGTCTTCAAATACACAGCGCTACATTTATTTGGTTACTTTTTTCAAAATACAGCAATAACTGTATACATATATAACAGAGATGAGTGCAGAAAATCTTTCAGTTGGCACTTCTGAATTTCAAGTGTTTTGTTGGTTACATTGTGTCACTTGTGATGTTTATAAACTACTTAAATTTTGTTACTTTATTATAAAATTAATTTCTAATGTTCATGCGTTGTTGCGTAGTTGATATACTCGGCCAATAGGAATTAGTTTAGGTAATGTTAAATATTTTATCTTGGGATGCTCTCATTTTTCTCTGCCCATGAATTTCTTCACTGCTCCATTTTAGGGCCTCATTCTATGTCATCTAACAAGGAACAACAGATGCCTACGGGCTCCCAGGTTGAATGTATTTCTCTCGGGTGTGATACCCTGCCCTTGGGTTAATTCCCTTCACTCTAAATATAAATGATAATAATTATTATTATTATATTTTAAACTATACCTGTGGTTTTGTTCTTGGTATATCTTGTCATTTAATTGAATAATAACAACATTATTGACTTTTTCAGAACCTCTTTAATAAAGCACTATTCGTAACTATGTCAGACCTTATCACCTACTGCCAACCTCACAATACCCTAGTTCCCATCTCATCACATGCCAACCTTTATACATAACAATTCTTATGTTATTACTATGTAATACATCTCCCCTCTTCCCCTTTTATAGATAACATTTTCCTTATAGCTTATCTCATGATTACAAACAACTACCTCTTAAGTACAGTACTTTCCAATGCTACAATTATACTTTTGATTTATCCACTTAATACAATGACATGCATTAACTACCACTTCATGATCTCAAATTATCACTTTTTACATATTCAATTGTTGTGGAGGTACTACTTGCCTACCAGTCCTTGTCAAATACTTTTCATAGGAACATCCTGCTTTATTAACTGATTCAGCGCTGGTGCTACTCATGCCATCTCCCCCTTCTACCAAAGTGTGTTTCACTCCTGAGGAAGTGATACCATTGTGCTTTCCTAAATTGCCACTCTGACTTTCTGCCCGCCTAGTTGTGTTGTTTTCTTGTTCTGCTTCATCTTGAAGGCTTCGCAAGAAGCCAGCGTTTCTATTGGCATCCCTTCGCGCCTCCTCTTTGTCAGCCGTGCTAAATCCCTTAAAACTCTTTATAAAACTGGCATTGCATTTTAACTTCTGATGAGTTTCTTCATCTCTCACTTCGTATGACCTAGGAGTTGTGTATGTTCCCATTACAACTGCCTTGTTCCAACACTGTGTTTTGAGATCTCGTACCAGCACAGAGTCCCCTTCTTTAAATTCTTTTTCCTTTCTAGCTGTGCGGTCATACTTCCACTTATTGTTCCTTTTCACTAGGCAAAGGTCTCGGTGGACGTCTTTAACTGTTGGCATCAACAACTCTTGTCTGACAGGAAGCTCAGTCCTGAGTTGTCTGCTCATCAGTATTTGAGCAGGAGAGACCCCCACATCACTCAGGGGAGACGTTCTATAATTTAACAGAAACAACTGGAGATCTTGTTTAGTGTAATCAGATTTCTTTATCATTTTTTTAGCTATGCCTACAGCCTTCTCCGCGAGACCATGACCTTGAGGATAATGTGGGCTTGATGTGACCAGCTTAAATCCCCACTGTTTAGCAAACATTTTCATTGCTGACAGCATTTCTATTACAGACCTACTGGTTTTGGTTTGCTGGTTTTCTACTTCAAGCCACCATGACAAGTAATCTACCACAACCAAATATGATCTCCCCGCATGTTCTGCTATGTCTGCTGACACTACCTGAAATGGGTAGTCAGGTACTGGATGGTATATAAGTGGTTGTTTAACATTCCTATTACTAAATCTTTGGCATACATAGCATGACAATATAAGATCTACTATTTGCATCGTGATGCCTGGCCAGTAAAAATGTGATCTGACTTTCCTGACAGTCTTAGTACACCCCTCATGTGTGCTATGAAGTAACTGCAGAGCATGCTGTCTAAGACTTCCAGGAACTATCAGCCTATCCTTAAAGTACACTAACCCATTTTCAACACAAATCTCATTTCACATGTTGTAATAATGCCTTAGCTCTCCTCCACCCTTCATGTTACTTGGCCAACCATTTTGTACAAAGTGTAATACTTTGCACAAATGTTCATCCTTTTGAGTTTGTTCTACATACTGTTTATATCTATCCTCAGAGAACACAATTTCAGCCATCCCTACGACATGAACAACATCTTTCATAACCTCATCATCTTTTTTCATTTTAACTGAAAAGTTTCTGGACAGCAAATCAGCAACATACATTTTCGCTCCTGGCAAATACTGTACATCTAAGTTATACATCAGTAACTTTAATCGTAATCTCTTCAGCCTTGTATTTTTAATTTGAACCATGCGTTTTTTCATCAGTGTTACCAATGGCTGATGATCTGTGAATACTGTTACCCTATTCCCATAAATGTGATTATGAAATTTTTCACATGAGTAACTTATAGCTAAAAGTTCGTTTTCTACTTGAGCATAGCCTTGCTCCGTTTCAATCATTGAACGTGAAGCAAAATGTACAAATAAAGTACTGAGAACCACTTCTTACCTGTTAGGCTTGGTTTTACCTCTTCAATCGTAGGGATGGAATAATACTCTCGTAAGACGTATCGATTTGGATCTTGGGGATCCAAACACAGCCGCAGCGACCCATTAGGCTTCTCCACTATCACTAGGGTGTTTACCCACTCCATGGCTTCTGAGCACGACTTAATGATGTTTTTGCTCTCTAAGTTCTGTAGTGTCTCTTTCAGTTTATTTTTAATTGAAAGGGGAACCCTTCTGCCAGGATTGGTTACTGGAACTGCAGAATCTTTTAACTGTAATTTATACACATCAGGAAAGCATCCAACGGCTTTGAATGCCTGTTTATATTTATGTAAAATACCATTCTTTCACAGTCTTTTTTCTCCTGTATGTTGAGTATTCCTATTCTCTGTATTAGGCCTAATTCAACACAGGTGTTCAACCCCAATATTGGAGTTGCTCCTTCATCTGATACAACCATAAACTCTAGAAGAGTTAACATTTTATCTGTTTCACATTCCACAACAAGTTTGCCGACTGGCTTTACCTGGAACCCACCAAATGCTTGCAGTCTCACTTTCGTTTTGCTCAGTTGTACCTCTGATCTCAGCTTCTTGTGTGACAGCTCCTGAATCCAATTTAAACTGAACATTAACACCCCTAACAAGCACATTTTTGTACCACTCATTGACAGCTGTTAGACTGTTGCACTGACAATACCTCCAAATGATCCGACTCACTACTGCTCTCTGCACCATAGTTGACTGCAAACATCTTGCTATCCCTCGGCGGTCCTTCCAGAGTGTCTTTTCTAATGTTAAACTTAGCCTTGCTTCTGCACACGGCTGCAAAATGATTGAACGCTAAACACTTGTTGCATTTTTTCCCATACGCCGGACAGCTCCGCACTTCGTGTTTTCTTAGACATCTTGTACACACATTATCTTCACTATCTTGTGGCTGACCGTGTGATCCGCTGTAATGCTGCTTTCTTCTTCCCGGGGCAACCATTAGAACCTCCTGTGACATCTGTCACTCGGCTATTACCATAACACTCATCTCGGCGACTTCCACTGATTTGCAGTAGTCAACGACTTTATCCAAGGACATATCTTCACGTAGTAGCTTTTCTTGTGTTGTGGAGGATGCAATTCCCAACACCACTTGTGCTTTTATAAGCTTTCGTTCCTGTTCTGCAAATTCGCAAGTTTCACTTAACAACTTTAAATCAGTGTAAAACATGTCAAACGGCTCACTGCTGGCTTGTTTTCTGCTGAAAAACCGGAAAATGTTCATTGTTTCGTTTTTCCGAGGCATGCAGTGTTTTATTTTTCCGAGGCATGCAGTGTTTTTCCATTACTTTAAGAATACTGTTGACCGTTTCTTCTGTTGTGCTACTTTCCCGACTCAGTGCACTATACACTTTCAGTGCTTCTGTCCCCACCAAATTCCTAAGTCTGGCCACTTGAACCTTTACTGGCTTGCAGTCTGTTTCCGTTGCTAAGAAATACACCTCCACCTCTTGTTGAAATATTTTAAAGTTTTGTGCCACATCGCCAGTCAGGCTCAGTGGACTCGGCTTGTTGAACTCCATTCCAACACAGTTGTTTAGTTATTTTATGTGCCTTCACCCTTTGGATCCTACCGTCTGCGCCATGTTTTGTTCTTGTTATATCTTGTCATTTAATTGAATAGTAACAACATTATTGACTTTTTCAAAACCTCTTTAATAAAGCATTACACGTAACTATATCAGACCTTATCACCTACTGCCAACCTCACAATACCCTAGTTCCCATCTCATCACATGCCAACCTTTATACATAACAATTCTTATGTTCTTACTATGTAATACACCTGTAATATCAATCAAACATACTTTAGACACTTACAAAAGATTGTGTGTGTAGGGTAGTTATTACAAAATTTCACTTTTCTTTCTATTAAATGTAACTCGAGGACCGTGACCAAATGTTCATATTTGGTTACAAAAACTTAAACTGAGCTGATAATCAATCAAGTCAACACAGATTTGTGGCAATAGACTGTATAAAAGTTACTCACCTTACATAAATACAGTCGTGACATCCAAATAAGTGTGACAACAAAACGACTAGTTCATAAAAGAACAGGGCCGCCTAGTGTCAGCGACAGTTGTCACATTAAGTGCCACTGCCCAGTATGGTGACGATATAAACAGTCAGCCATTCAGCCCAATTAAAATATTCTGTTTTACACAACTAGGGAGTTCACACAACTTCTTGACAGGCCTCTTCAAGAGTCCTTTTGTGGTGTACACTGTGGTCACCCTTTCAATGCCATCATTGCCAGGATGTAGCTTCACAACCCTTCCTTTATGCCATTCCAATGGAGGCGAAAAATCGTCACAGATGAGAAATAAGTCCTTTATCTGAAGAGAAGGGGATTCCTTTATCCAATTCTGTCACTGCTGATGCTTGTTGAGATTATTGTCATACCACTGCTTCCAAATTTCCTGATTTATGTTCTCCACTATTACACTGCCAAGTTAACTGTGTCCCAGGAAAAATGTGAACTACCCAAGGTCGGGCAGTTCTGTCCCTTCCCCTCATCCATCACCCATCCTTACATCCAGGTTCAAAGCGCCCGGTATCTATACCCCTACTGCCACCCTCCTCTTCCTTCCTCCCCCTTCTTCATTCGCCCAACGATACTAGCGCTTGCCTCACTCCCCTTCACGGGACCACAGATTACTTGGCAGTGTAGTAACTGTTAGTGTTGACAGTATCTGTGAGGTACGTTGGTGATGTCTAGCTCTAGGATGGCTGTCCATGGCCCCATTTTCAGGAAATGTCCTAGAGTAAACACCGAAAGATCATTTGAGTCTGTACTCAAGAGATATAGCGTGCAAGAATTCATGACAGCTTCAACTTGAATGAAAACAGTCATGAATTCTTTGTATATTAGATGCTGTTCACTAACAACACTCCGCAGATGCGACGTAACACGTTCTTGCCAACCTCCAAGAATCCATAAAAATAAGGAGTGCTAGGAGGGTTCAATTGCCAGATGACACCTTGTGATGCAGACTCACTGATAACACTCTCCTGGTGCGAAGGTGAGGAAAGAAGACCATACAGCTCAGACAGATGGATAGAGGCACCTACAAAGTTTGTGCCACATTCACTATACACATGAGAAAATCTTCCACGTTGAAAAATTAACTGCTTGTTGACAGCCAGGAAAGTGGGAGTACATAGATCAGGAGCAAGTTCTAGATGAACAAATCTTGCTTGTGAAGCAGACAGATAGGCACAAGTAGGCTTTTGTACATCTCACACATTTAGTACAAGATATCAATATATAAAGTGGGCAAGCATAATCAACTTCTGTTATCGCAAAAGGCTTAACTTGGTGGACTCTTACAGCAGGAAGGTCACCCATCACAGGAAATGATTTCATCAACTTAGCACAAAAACACTTATGGCATGAGGTTATTGTGTGTTTGGCAGCCTGCTTGTCACCCAAAATCCACACTCTTCTTCTGAGAATGACGTAGAAAGTTTAGCTGCTAGGATGTATATTCAAGATGTTCTCATGGGGAATCAGCAATTCATTGAACAGATGGCATCTAGGGTAGGGCAGGTTGTTTCTAAGGGTAAGCTTGAAAAGGGAAGATGCCTGCCCACCTTGAGCAAACATCCAATGTCAAAAATGATGAAAGTTTTTTTAAGACAACCTTGAATCTTATAATATTTAGTCTTCTGCAAACATTTGCTGATGAATTTTCATAAACCACAGCTCTACTGCTCTGTTGATAGCTTCAGGCAGCAGTAGCACAATCTGACAAGATTACTATGACATTTTTTCGATAACTTCACTTACCAACTTGGAAGATGTACTAAATATGCTTTGCTGTATTTTCACGGGATCATCTTGAGGATGGGTGACTAGTACCACAGCCTTTTCTTCACTGCAAACATATTCAAAACTGACAACTCCAGAGGTCTCTGAGGACGGTTGCCACTTAGCTTCCGGGTGCACCATCCAGCTAAGCCCTGACCGCCACAATGGATGGGAGGATAATTCAGAAGATCGGATTCCTCGGGAAGTGTAATCAACTGGATTATCCTAAGATGCAATGTGGCACCATATTTCCATTCAGTTAGCATGGCAAATTTGGCTAACCTGATCGGCCACAAAAGTTTTCCACCTGTGAGACCTGGCAATCCAGCTTTAAACAACAGTGGAATCTGACCGTCCCCACACATTGTTAACTAATAGAACCTTTTCCAGGATTGTGTTTTTTTTTCAGCATTGTTTTTACGTACTTCAGTGCCTTTGCGAGAATAGCTGCTTCACGCAGCTCTAGACATGGAACATAAATAGTCCAGTTTTCAAAGGGGCCACCTTAGTCCTTGTGAACACTAAACTGCTAATTTTCCATCTGGTTTTACAGCTCAGAGGTTCACGAGAGCAGCATATACCACCTCGAAGCTGTAGCACAACCCATGCAATTCATAACAGTTGTCTGAAAGGGAACAGGAAATCAGATAGCAGTGGCAGTTCAATCTCCAATGTGTGCCACTCTTCAAGGATGGTTTTTGGAAGGGCATCATCCGAACCAATATTCAGAAGCCACAGTCGCAGCATCTATATCTTTGCCAAAACAATCACTTGAGCCAGCCAACCCAATGGAGCAAAGATATTAGCAATGTTGGATAGAATGGTCTGTTTGGTAAGTGAAGTTGGTTGGGAATTAATCTGATACAAAAATGCATCAGTATTAGGATCCCAGCTGAGCTCCAAGACCTTTTGTACATTACTGGAGTCTGAATCAAATGACATCGCAATGGGATACTGCACATCATCAGAAGGTAATCATGCAAGGAGAGCTGGGTGGTTACTCTTAAAGTTACAAAGCCAGAAGTCATCCACCTTGAGAACTTCAATCACTTCTTTCTGACAGGCTAACACATTTTTCACGGTGGCTGCACCTGTCACCACTTGGTCTACATACACATCTGAATACAATGCAGCACTGGCAGTTAGGAATCTAGTACGGAGCAAAGGAAACACCATACATCACAGTGTTCAGTTGATCTGTTCGTGAAAACCGCCATAAGATTGTTTGGATGTCTCTGTGCTCAGATGTCACGTGTAAAGCCGGCATATCTGTTACTAGATTCAGTTTCTTTTAATTTTGTCACTTACACAGGAAACTGACAAAATTAAAAGAAAAGTCAAAGAATCAGCCTTTATTATTAGCAATAGCAATATTTTCAGTCAACAGAGCATTGAATTAAAAAATATGTGGATCCCATTGATTAAGAGAGAAACAACTTTACAGCACAAAACAAAAACACACACTCAACCCATCACAACCAATCAGAGTCAATCTATGCTGCGTGACCAATCAGGAGACAGCTCGTCTCCCATTGGCTGAGCAGGATAAGTGGGCTTACCCTATATAAACCCATGGTTTTTCCAGTCTCCTCATCAGTTGCACTCGTGTTCCTGAACCGTGTGTGTCTACCTGATGACGGGAACAGATTCCAGTTCCCGAAACGTCGTAACACTGTCTGTCTGAAAAACTATTGTGTTTTGTTTCGTCTCTTCATTGTGTCGTTTGTTTTGTCTGTATATGTCTGATATCTGTTGCATTTAGTCTCGTCTATTTGTTGTGTATTTTTGTTATTTTTCTGTTCGTGTCTGATATCTCCTGTGTTTGTTGTTTCGTCTCATCGTTGTGTCACATTTTATTTGGTTTTTATTTTATTTTATTTGTTATTAATTTCTTTTATTATCTGTTTGTTTCTTGTTTGTATTTGACCCGATTCCATCTTGGAATTTCATGTTGTGTTTGTATCTTGCTGACTAAGCATACTCTGCTTATTTTATGGTTTTCTTTTATTTGTTTAGTTTTTCTTTGGCAGTCGTTCAATTTTGCAATGGAGTACGTTCAAGAAACTGAATCTAGTCATGAACTCCCATTGCACAGTTCTTTCAAAGATCATGACATATCTGTTGAACATCACCAATGTATTTAATGTTGTGGCACTGGAACCTGAGAAGAATACTGCACACTTCAGTTTGTAGCTTTGGCCCAGTGAGAAGCAAGTCAATATACAGACCTGTCAACGTTTACGATTCTCCCGTAATTTCTATGGAAATCACGAGGTATTACAGTTTTGCGACAACAGTTAAAATTTTACAGATTTTCTAAGTGCTGTCTTAAAATCTCACAATTTCACATCCGACCTAATAAAGAGAATGAAATTAGTTCCTTCACTATCATATATATGATACATATATTGTACTTTTGTCTGAAGTACCATGTTGTAATCCCTTAGTTGTAATAGTTTTGGAATCAGTGTACTTTATTTATAGCCACTCTACTAATTTTTTTCTACATCACACAAATGTAAACCGAGCTTAGCCAAATCAACCTAATCGTTTTTGGTATTCAGTTGTTGCCAAAATAAATACTTCCATTGCTCTATGCAAGCTTGATAGTTATTTATTAGAGAGCTTTTAAAGCTAAAATGGCTTCCAAAATGGTATTTTTGGTGGAGTCAAAAAAATTGTTCATCTGGTAACTGTGTTGTTTTTTGTGTGTGAACTGAAAGAAACAATCTTGAAGGAATTTTTCCCTGCAAATACAAGGGCATGTCTGTGTCTGCATTTTGTTTTTTTGTATATAGTTTGTCTGTGCTGAAACTTACTGGTTAGTTATTGTGACTGTATATTTCAGGTCAGGTGATTTTGGTCTCAAATGTTGCATACCGTATATACTCGTGTATAGTGCGCACCATGATTTTTGCAACAAGTTGCAGGGAAAATATTTTTTTAGTGCCTGGCAAGTATGTAAAAAAACACGGGAGGATGAGCTGAGCGTATGGTGAAACAGCACGAGGGACGCTAAGATGGAGTGGTCAAGGAAGGAAGGGGGAAGAAAGGAAACATAGCTGGCAACATGTAAAAGATTGAGGAAAGATAACATTCACACTGGTTAAGAGTGTGAAGGCAGAGAGGGTGGGGACGAGCCAGGAGGGGTGGGAAGGCTTGTCTCTCTGCCAAGGTCGCTTGCTGTCTGCCAGCCCTAGCCTCGCACGTGTGTGCCTTGCCTTGCTCTGCTGTGCCAGCTCAAGAGGGGTGGGGTGGCTTGTCTCTGCCAAGGTCGCTTGCTGTCTGCCAGCCCTAGCCTCGCAC
>PNEQ01120268.1:27577-49903 GCA_003012365.1 Medauroidea extradentata | reverse complement strand
TGGGGTGGCTTGTCTCTGCCAAGGTCGCTTGTTGTCTGCCAGCCCTCGCCTCACACATGTGTGCCTTGCTCTGCTGTGCCTGCCGCTTCCGGCATGCCCTCCTCCCCCTCTTCCACTAAGCCATTGAGATACCCTCACCCCTAAGATAACATGCTGTGACAGCAGCAAGCTTGCCTTTTTTATCTCTCCTGGTGTGTTTGAGGGGGCGGGGGAAGGAAAAAAAGAATGACGCTCTTTTTTTCTTCCTTCCTTTCTCATGAACAGATAGCTAGTCACGAGCCGCCGTCAAATATCTTTCCTGGGTGGGCGATGGGGGAAGAGGGAAAAAGCAAAAAGCTGAGAACAGTGACGCCTTTTTCTTTCTTTCTTCACCATGGTTATGAGACGTCAAAATTAACTTTTAGGGATTTAGCAGCGATGCCGGTTACTACAGAGCAAGGCAAGAGAGGAAATGGGGAGAAAAAGAAAAGGAAGAGGAGTAATGATGGAGGAACCTGGCCTTGAGAACGTTCTCTCTCTGCCTTCCACTGTTGACTCCCGTCAGTTTACCACTATAACTTCGGCTTCTTCCCCCCCCCCCCCAATAACTTACGACCTCCGGCCTTTTTTTTCCTCTGCTTCCTACTCTTGACATCCGTCAATTTATGGCTTTAACTTTGCCTTCTCACCCACCCCCCTTCTCCTCGCCTACACTCAACCGACCGCTGACCTTTCTTTCACGAATTTTTTTTCTATTTTCCGTGTATAGTACGCACCCCTGAATTTTTATCAGTTGTTTTGTAATAAAAGTGCGTGCTATACACGAGTAAATACGGTATTTAGCATTAAAAAATGCACTTATTTAATAACTTTCAACATGTGAACTTCTTAAACCCTAGTGTGTCCACAATCGTCAAAATGCTTGGAAATTTTATAACTGTTGCAAAATTTAAAATAAGAATGACGAAAAAAATTTAGCGGGTGATTAAATTCGTAGTGTTCATTCAGGAAGCAGTGAAAGAGAATTACTTAACATTATTGTTGCCATACATAATATGGCATCATGCAGAAAATGGAAGTAACCAACAATGCGTTACTAGAACTGTAAAGTTTGATGACGAATCTATTCCAGGCCTAAGTAACAAGCAGTATTTTATATTTATATTACAGATAATAGTAAAATACATGCAGTAATTGCATAATAAATCATTAGTCACAACCTCATCACATGTATAATGTGAAATTTATGTTTGTGTGACACCCTGTTGCCAAATTTAATGACAGGATGTAACAGAAAGGTGGTAAAAATTTGGGGGCAACTGAAGTGTAGGGAAAGTAATGAAAAACTGTGAACAATAGAATCCTGGAAAGGCACAAATCATGTGAATGGGGAATGAGACACCACACTGCTGTTTCATAATCTTAATAAATATATTAAATTGCAAAGGTAAGAGACAAAACCCTTTAAACATAAGTCAATTTTGAATAGGCTGAGAGAGTTCAAAAGAGTTCGTTAAATGCTTAAATTCAAATTTGTACTTATGTGTCAAAAATAACGTCACAATTAAAAGAACGACAATGAAAGGTTATATAGGACCTGGTTCTTCAACACAGAATATTGAAGCAAGGTAACACTTACTTTTACAAAAAATTCCACTGTGCTAATGCAGTGTAATACATATTGGACAATTCCAAAAAAACTACTGTGACAACAGTCGGTTTTCATGCGGCGGTACAAACTATTCCTAATGTCGTTTATGTGAAGCTAAAATTGACTACGACACATATCTGGCATGTCCAATGCAGCTGACACACTCAACTCAAGCGTACATACAAATCATCCAGTGTGTGTCACATCGTCTAATCCCTCACTAGAACAGGACATCGTACTGGACAGCGACAATCTTCATCATTCAGCAGCGTAGCTCACAGGACGTAACCTTTTTGGCCTCTACATCCTAAATAAATTGTGAGACCACCAGCGTAAGACCCAATTCATCATAGCTTAATTTCCGCACTTCTGCACAGGTAAATTAGTGATGCCGGAAAGGCTCCCGAAAGGCACGTAGAAATTCCTACAGCAAATGTGCATTAATCATATAGTAAATTCATTTTACAACACGACACTGAACGTATCTTCATATTCTAAACAGAATCTATTCATGACACTACACAGTCCGTACTCGCACAGCGCACAGCAAATAGATACACACAGCAGCTCTCCTCATTACAGTCAAATGCAAGACAAACCCACGTCGCGCTACATAATTCCCTAGTAGCGAAAAGGCTTTTAAAACTATAGGCGATTTTCTCACACAAAATGTGACCAAACTATTCAGATCATACTAAAATGTCATGTAAAATAGTGCAAAGCAGAATTTTATCAGCAATATTAACTCCGCCGACCCATTTTGGCGTAACCTGCTTTGGGTCGTTCACCACCATATTGCATCATCACTTTTTCCGCTCCGCCTGCTGGACATACAACAAACAGCTGCGGGGCTCGACTCGCCGACCGTCCGGTCACTTACTTACCTCTCCACCTACTCCCTCCGCCTACCTACATGCAGGCGTGCGTGCACCCACCCCTCCGTGCACTCTACCTGCCAGGCTCCCAATCTAAAATCTACCCGCAGACATGAGTGCGTAGCCAGGCACGTGAAACAATCAACTTATGTGTACATAGTTTCGAGAACTCCAGTTTTAAACATGTAATATTCAAACTGCTTATAAATTCCAGAATACTTATTTCACAATACAAAATGTGACACCACAACCTTGTAGGTGTCACAGCCTCCCATTCCTCCTAAAACTCGGTTAGGGAACTAGAAAACATCAGCGCTTGAAACCTTGCACCTTTACCTGATACCTTCTATGAGATATAATAAGTATAAAGCCACTCACAAAAAAACTAAAGACAAATGACAAAAACCCCTTAAAAGAACCCCTATAAAAAATCTACCCCAAAAGGAAACAAACCAAATAACACTCACCAAAGGACATAGAGAATGACTAAAGACAAAAGAAATGCTTCTTATACTATTTAATGCCATCTCCACTACTGGCTTACGTCAAGATCTATATGAAGTATGTAAGGCTTCAACGCTGTAATGTGTGCCTTCTTCACAAGTACATTTCCATTTAATGCACCAAGATTAATACTTACAGGAATTAAAAAAAGACATAATCGTTTAAGGACATGTCAAGCGTATAAATCCACATAGTTGCCATGATGTTCATAAGTTTATATTGCTTATACACAAATAGTATCAAAAATCAAAATGCAATCTCTAAATCATAAATACCATTTACCATCAACATTAATTACAGAAAACAAACTGGCAACTCATGGATAGTACCATTCACAATCTATTACTCACCATTTGTGTGTAGCCTAACTACAATAAACAATTTGTGTGCCCGAAAATACCATGCAACACAGAGTGTTCTCGAAACTACTTACACAATCGGTTCCTACTCACAATTTTTTTTCCAAAAATTTTTTTTGTCAGAATTTGTTATTTCTTTAAAAAAATACAAAAAATACTCAATTCCTACACTACAGAACCAGCTAGAAAGCTCCCAAACAGCAAAGTGGTGCAGTTTTACTGTAACACCCAGTTGCCAAATTAGTGACGACAGGAATGATGGTAAAATTTGGGGGGCAACTGAAGTGTAAGAAAAGTAACGAAAAACTATAAACAATAGAATCATGGAAAGGCACAAATAATTTGAACGGGGAATGAGACGCCATGCTGCTTTTTCATAATCTTATTATGGATTTGCAAAGGTAACAGACAAAACACTTTAAATATACAAGTCCACTTTGAATAGGCTTTTCAAAAGCGTTCGTTAAATGCTCCAATTGAAATTTGTACACACGTGACAAAAATAATGTCACAATTAAAAGAACAACAAACAAATGATTATATAGGTCTTAGTTCTTCAACTCCGAATATTGAAGTAAGGTTACACTTACGTTTACAAAAATACCTTTGTGCTGATACAGTGTAATACGCATTGGACAATTTCAAAAAATTACAGTGACATCAGTCAATCTTTATGCAATGGTACAAAACAAAAAATATAGTTGAAATACATGGCAATCCAGTGCATAAATAAATAGAAAATAGACAGTGCAGTATGTTATTGTACTGATAAAATAACACAGTTGTTAAATTTTATAGCAGTTACATATACCATCACCTGAATTGCTGTTACGTGTTTACACAAAGTTTTAATCATTTAAAAATCTTACTGGTACGACACCTTGGAATTTGGCAGGTCTGCAAGGCTGGTCTTGGCAGATGCATAATGAAAATACACAATTTAGTGGTTGTGTTCTGTAGCTTCAAAACAGGTTGATATGGAATATAATATTCATCCCAGTGCTGGTTTGGTTTCACAGCAGGTGACACAGTCTGACAACAGATAATCCATAAAATCAAATATTGAATGCAGAGAGCATGTGGACAAGGCTCACCTAACATTCAGCAGGTATAGTATCTCCAAAGGGCAAGACTACCATGAAGCTTTCATTTCCATCCCTAGGCATAGTACATATTTCCTGATATATATTATTTTTCATGAGCTGCATCACCAGGGGACTTAAACATTTTTGATGTGATTTTATCCAACTTCCGAATCAATTATGCAGCAAGGTGTGGTGGCGAGAAGCACATGCATTGCAGGATACTTTCAAAGGGCAAAAGGCAGTACAATGACCGACACAAAGACAGTTTAAACGTATTCTATTTCATTTGACTATTATCAAACATCTACTGGGTAGATTTACTGGCAATCACAACATTCTTGTACAGTTCATGGACTTTGCTGTGAACAATGCACTTGGGGTGAATTTACAACAGTGTTACCAACAAACATACCAAATTGACTTGACTTCATTACATGGCACCATGAGCTTTCAGATACTGCAGTTGAGTCTGCTTCAAGGCATATTCAAACTGTTGACTTATGATGTAACACACTGGAAATTTAGTGAAGTCCTATAGACTTGGAAGTTTATCACTAAGAAGTGGTATCTTCCACTGCTTGCGCAAGGCAGTATCAAGTTTTTTGTCGATTATGTGAATCAGCAGGGGTTCCACTGATTCACTGGCAACTGCAGTGCTCTCAGAGCACCAGTGTATGTGGCAATAAAAAATAGCAATTTTCGCACCGATACTGGAGTGTTAAGGCATACATCCAGTAATGTTAAAAGTGTATTAATATGGTGATTTATTATGAGGTGCTGGTAATTATAACGCCTGTCTAAAATGTCTAAGCTGTCTCAAAGTTTGCAACCATTAGTGTTAAAGACTATCAATGATGCTAGTTCACTTTGCAGCAAGGACTTGATGATGTACGTCAAATTTGATGCTTATGAGTTGCTTGTTGTCCATGACTAACACTGTAAACAGGTTAGAAAATCTTACCTACTCTCACACATTGCCTGAAAAGGTCAGAAACTTGATTGATAACACAACCCTACTCGGCTGACTGTTAGTAGGCAACACACCCAGTTCCTTGTGGTGAACTGACAACATGTTTGACGAGGTTATCTCGAGATAACATAATCAAGAAATACAAATCTTCGAACTCATTCAGTCTCATCAAATGTGGATCGCTGTTGAATTTCGTATCACTGGTTGACAGCAACTGGAACTGTAGGTGATCTTCTTTGAATGGAATTTTCATTGACAGAAGGTCTTTGCATATTGCCACAAACAAGTCAACCATCACAATATTTTTCTCGGCGTCCTGAGGCAGTTGAAATTAATGCTCCTACCGATTTCCAGCACTGCAATCACAGCTGAAAAGTTGAAACTTTAGCCATTGTATTGTCTATGTAAACACTGCAGTGAAATAGGCAAGAGTACTGGTAAGCACATGTTCGTACTCTACTGCGAATTCAGCAACAAAATTACATTAATTTTCAGATTTAGCCAAAATGTGGCCCTGAAGACCATATTTTTTCTTACAAAAATTTTAACTGGGCAGGTAACTAAATAAGTAAACACAGATTTGTGGCAATAGGCTTTATAACTGTACATAAATATAATCACAATTTCCAAATGTGCACTAGACAACAAAACAACTGACTATCGTAGAAGAATAAGGCCGTCTAATGTTTGGTAAAAGTCACATTAAATGCCACAGTCCTGTATACCGGCAATGCAAACAGTCAAACAGTTCACTAGAGCAGCTTCTCAATCATCTCCTACTCAGTCTGCTCTCGAGCAGAGTAAGCGGCTGCTAACAGATGGCAGTCAATATTTGATGAAAAAAAAAGTTAACAATAAAACACATGAGCCTAACCACAACGATCACAAACCGAATGTAATGGGTTCAAATGATTGAATGAACCAGCTGGAAATGAATATTTCATGTAACATTAATAACATAGCATGTAAATAATGTGCTGTGGACGTCACATTGAGCAAAATTTTTAACAGGTAAAACATTTGCATGCTTTTTTTTAAAACCCTGTACAGCTTTACAGGCATTCATGGTGATCAACAAAACTTGGTCATGTAAGAAAATTTACCCCACTCCAGACCATGAGCTTTAATAATCACCTTTTGTGTTTATATATATATATATATATATATATATATATATATATATATATATATATATATATATATATATATATATATATATATATATATATATATATAGAGAGAGAGAGAGAGAGAGAGAGAGAGAGAGAGAGGTAGTCCAGAAACAAACACCTAATAAGCACACCACGCAAATCCTGGGCAAAAATGGAGACGAAAATGTCAGTGGAAAATGGTGTACGATAATATTTTATTTCCACGGTGTGGCAACATAGCACTGTACATACTCCTCTCTTGCACTCCACATACCTTACTTATCTTACTACTACTACTGTTCTGACCCTCATGTTATTGGTTCATGTTAAAATCCTAAGCAGTCCAAACGTGATTCTGTGTTTACTTGACTTAACATACATGAAATAATACCTGATCGTGGAGTGCAAGAGGGGACTATTTCAGTGCAGTGTTGCTACATTGGGCACATAAAATTTTGTCGTACAACATTTTGCCACTAACGTTTTCATCTCCAATTTAGCCTAGGATTCACGTGGTGTGTTTATTAGGCATTTGTTTCTGGACATTGTATGTTTGTGTGTGTGTCATATATATATGTGTATGTATGTATGTATATATATATATATATATATATATATATGTATATATATATATATATATATATATATATATATATATATATATATATATATATATATATATATATATATATATATATATATATATATATATATATATATATATATATATATATATATATATATATAGACACACACACATATATGCATGCACACACACACACTTGAGTGTGTATGCACTATTTTTATCAAAATATTTTGTTATATATTTAAGTTGTAGAATTTATTAGTTTTCTCTACTACAATAAAATATAGTAATTGATTAAAAAACTATAAAGTTTAATTTTTTTTACTTTTTGAAAACTTATGAAAATTATTGAATATTAAGTTATATATCAGAATATGGGATTCCAGGTTTAGTACCTAGCTGATTAGGAATTGTGGTGGTTTAGTGATCAGACTACTCACCTCCCACTATGATGATCTAGTGTCGATTTCCCACATGGTCATTACTGATTTTAGCTTATGGGAATTGTGGCAAACATTGCCTTTGGCGAACTGGTTTTCTCGGGGGTTCTTTCGTTTGCCCCACTCTTACATTCCGTTAATATTCTGTAGTCAACACACGTCACCCCTCACCACCGCCCAAGACTTCACTTTTAAGTGATAATAAATCTTTTCACTAACAACATGTTAAGCCACTGCATTTGGTAACTTCAGACGTATTTTAATGTAAGTCTACTATCTTATTTTTCTGATATTATGTAAAGACGCTGCATTAAAAAAGTAGAAAAAAACTCTTCGATAACTGACGAAAATGAAGTAAAAGGCTGAATAAATAGGCATCTTTATGATGCTTCCAATAGGACTGACTCATGTTTTTACTAGTATAAAAAATGTTTACGTTATTTTATAGTTTCTGTGATATATTTCCGGACGTTAATAAAAGAACTATTCAGGAATTTTGCAATAAAATATAGTAGATTTCGAGGCTCTTTGAGTCAGTGAACCTGAAACTTTCTGTCCCAATGTAACATGACCCAAGTTGTGTGAGGAAGAGGGCATTTGTGTGAGATCCAAGTAGATTGTTTCACAGACGACTTAGTTTCTCAGGGGTGGGGTCGACGACCATGTGGCTTGACTCTTCCCATGTAGGCTGGTGGACATAAGAACTGCGAAGTGCCAAGTTAGGCATATTTTAAGGTTATTTCACACACTATGGACACTATAATAATATTAATGATTATTATTGTTGTTAATATTAATATTATACAAAGCACTCAGAATTTCTGGGTGTGGTTATGTTCGTGCACTCCAAAGAAGGATGGAGCAACTGAATACTTTGTAACATGTGTGTTGAAATTGCTTTTATGAGTAAGACACACATTGGTTGTAAATGACAAAAATAATACTCGTACATAAGAACAGGACGGGCGTGAAATGTAATATCAGTAGTAGCAGAAGCAGAATAAAGTCCACATTATTTGCGTGAAATGAATTATAAAGTAAAATTTTAAAGCTCTGTTGGATAATAAGTCAATAAAATTAATTTTAGACAATTTTTTTTAACTACTTACTAAAAGTGTTATTTACTTCTACTTGTCTATTTTTAGCTGCCCTGACTAGTGTTATTTAAATTGGCAGTACTGCTAATTTATATACTACCATACTTGTAAATTTGTTTGTGTAGTTAATCAAGAGGTCTGTACGATTTCGAGGAGTCTAGATAGTTCTAGGTATTTATTTAATCGTTTTGAACTCCGTAACAAGTTTGTAAGTTTCGTTCTAAAATTTTTAGTATGTTTTAGCAAATAAGTTACTTTAGAATATGTTTAGCAAATAGGTTTGATCAAATTTACTTTTTTTTTACTTAGGGTGTCCGAATTGATGAAGCACAGCATTGTCACAAATGAAGCCTATTTATTATTTTACGAGATGGTGGTATTGAAGAGCTAAGGCAGTCAAGAAAAATTGTGCTGCTCCCACAATTCCTTGGATTTTCATGCACAATTTTGAGATTGGTTATTTAAGATAATTATATTTATGATTTTATTTGTTAGGTCAATGTTCTGGATGTATTATTTTGTTTTTAACACACACATGTGTATGTATAACTATACACAACATGTGTGTGTAACTATACACAACAGTAAAATACAATGTTATTAAATTTTTACATTTTGATAAATACTCTTGACGATACTTAGGCCTACTACATTGCATATTTTTTAATTTTTATAAATTGTCTGTTTTTAGATGAAAAGTATTGCTCTCTCTACTTAGCAATGAAAACTGCATTCTCAATTATGTTATATTCATACATTTGCCACTTGCCACAATATGCAACCTTAAATCATAACGAAATATTGTCAACTGGGGTCGTTTGGGACTACAGGAAGTCTGGGACTTTTATCTGAAATTTTATTTTACATGCGATTGCCCTAAAACAGTAAGAAAAAACACAAGTAACCACTATCAAAAACGCCCAATGTAATAGTCAGCAATGATCATATAATATGAGAGTTATACAGGCAGTTCAGAAACAAACACATACTGTAATAAGCACACCACGCGGGCTAAATTGGAAGCGAAACTGTTAGTGGTAAAATGTCGTATGAATACATTTTACATGCACAATGTGGCAACACTGCATGGACATATTCCCCTCTTGTGCTTCATGTTCAGATATTATTGTGTGTATGTTACATCAAGTGAACATAGAATCATGTTTGGATTGCTCAATATTTTATCCTAGACCCATAACATGGAGGTCAGAACAGTAGTAGTAATGTTAGTAAGATACCTGTGGAGTGCAAGAGGGGACTACCTACAGTGCTAAATTGCAACATTGTGCATATTGTCATCTTACATAATTTTGCCACTAACATTTTCATCTCCAATTTATCCCAGAATTCGTATGGTGTGTTTATTATGTGTTTGTTACTGGTCTTCCTGTATAACTCAACTTTAAACAACGATAACCTTATTTTCGAAGTTCGACACAGTTCTCCCTACGTAATGACAATGTTAGAATGTGTTAAGTAGTTTAGTAATTGATACCTATCTATGTAATGGTTTCCTTTTGGAAGGATTTATTGCTCATTTTTATTTATGAGTTACATGTTTACATACTAAAGACATGTTTAACAAGTAACTATCAGAGGTTTGGTAGGTTTGCTGAATTGTGTGACCAGATTTATTTTATCATCAAGTTAAGTCTAAATGCTTGCAAGACAGCATTCTCTGACTAATTAGACACTTGGAAACTCTACTCGGGTTAGGCCTCAATCTGAAAGTTTTTCTTACACACGGCTAGCCACATGACAAAATATACTTCACGAACAAAATGTGACAGTCATTTGCATTTTAGAATCGACAATTTCTTTTAAGTGCAGGCCATTTCCGTACTCTCTTCAACTGCATGGTGAGCACTGAAGTCTTCATTTCGCATCACAGTAAACAACGGGAGTAAACTGAGTTCAAACCGCAATAGAGTTTAGGCAAACAAAGTAATATTTTTGACATTTAATAATTGTTTAAAGTGATTTTTGGATGTTTTTTATTATTTACTCAAAACTGGTACATAACACAAACCATTAGGTAGGCATTTATAGCACAATGACACATACCAATAATATGTACTGTACAGATACGTATTTAAAGGGGTAAACTGACTCATACAGACAGGGGCTGTATTTATGTTTCTAAGCATCCTAGGCCCTTGAGTCTCAGTGCCCCCGCAGCCTCTCTTTTCCATCTCTCCCTATCAACTTGTATCCTTTTCCCATTTTCAGTACCACATTATTTAAAATTCTCTGGCTATGTCCTCTTGCTATTTATAATAATAGCAGTAACAACAATAATTATTTAACTAAGCTCTAATGTATTTATTGGAAAATTTCATTTAATAGCAATAACTGTAATACTGCAATAAAATCATAACATTAAATAAAAATTTTCTCTTCGCTTAAAGTGTGCCCCTAGGCTCAAGCCTTGCAGTAAATCCAACCTTGTGTACATAAAATGTAATTTCAACACAGTACCATAACTCTTATGTCAAAAACAGGACTATAATTTCTTCACATTCCTTGAATGTGTTCAAATATTGGGGACTACTCTCATAAGCCTATTCACACCTGTGGACAAAATAATTTGGCATAATTATTAAGTTATCTATATACTACCTTGCAATAGTAGCTTGTTTACAATGTATGCCATTTTGAAAAAAATATTTTACTAAGAGACTTTGCACCTTCTGCTATGAATTAAAAAATTATTAATAAAGACAGTAACTCAAAACATGAAGTAACTGACATAAAGAAACTTGCCAGCTTTTAGAAGTACCGTTCATCCTACTAAATTATGCTAAATAAAGAACAGTGTTTTACATATTCTGGCATAAATTGTGTAACAAGCATGCCAATACTTTAGGCCACACAGACGAGCGATTGTTTGTGCAAACACTGCTGACTCCCTTAGCATGCATAATTTTTATTAGTTGTCATTTCATTATAACATTAATTTTTCATTCCATAAGAGTATCTGGTAAAAGAGGTTTGCAAATGGAAGTTAGAAAATTGTCTAGTAAGGATTTGTTTACTTTAATAGAGTTATGAGGGCCTGATAGTGTGGTTTCTTCATTCAAGGTTGCAACATATGAAATAAAAATTCTTGGGAAGAAAACCTAAGTTACCTATCTTGGTGCCCCAAATAACCCCAGTTGACTGTACCTAAAAACAAGACTAAATGAGTTATTCCAGTAGAAAATCTTCCCTGTAAGTAAAATCCAGTATTTGTTCTATGATTTGGCATTTACATAATGTTTTCATAGGTAGGTTGTTTGGTTAAACAAAAATAAAAAAATAACTTGAACTGTTACTTGCTACTCCAAGCATATCTCCATAAAATAATGTTTTGTCTGAAAAATAAAAAAGAGACAGTAAACTTACATTTCCATTCAATTTAATATAACTTAACTTTAATTTTTTTGGCATGTATAGTTCAAATTTTACAAAATAGTTAAACAAAACAACTATGTGGGCATGTAGCCACAGACATCATATATCATAGTCATTCTAACTCCAGAACAGCTCAAAATGGCAGTAATGCAAATTGTTTTACTGTATAACAATTTGGTAGCTATTTGATCAAAGATGAAAAACTTTAGAATAGTCCTTTTAAACTTGGCTACCTCATCATTCCAATACAACTTTTTTTCTTATAGGTATGCCACTTACCTTGAAAAAAAAATTCTTATGTGTCTGCTGCTCCTTGTTGAGAGGTTTAATTAAGACTCTCAGCATAGTTGCTGTCCCTTTGCATAAAATATAATTTTCCAAACTAAAGCCATGTATACTGTTAACAATCACAAGTTGTTATAAAATTATTTTCAAAATGTGTAAACAAAACAAGTTGTGACAGTAAACTAATGTTGCTGGTCGTATGAGAAAAACTGTTTTCATACAAGTTCCATAATTGTAACTAAAATGAATCTTGGAAGTCTGAAAGCTTCTAGAAATTTAACCTATGTCAAAGTGTGTAAGCCGCAACAAATAATCGGAACTGCTAAAAGACACAAATATGATTTTTGTGCTACAACCAGAAGTATATTTTACGTATAACTGGAGAAGAGTCACATAGTTTAATTTCTATGTATTTTTTTCATATTCATGATAAAATATTAGTAAAAATTTTAATTCCAAATTCAATTCATACACATAATGTGCCCTAATTTGTTGGTTATAACCCAAATTTAACTATATTTTTGCTTCTATTTTGATGTTGGGCTTTTTAATGTTAGTTTGTTTTAATTACACGGTAGTTATACCAAAGATTAAAGTATTTCTACTGAAGAAAACTTGCACTGTCGAAGGTGAACTCTTTTTATTCAACAGTATTTATAAGAATCTTCATTGATGTATAAATGTCTTGGTGAGCTAAAATATATGATTTGTTTTATTTTACAAACATACTGTGATATTCAAAACCTAGATATGCTTACCTGTAGTTTTATTCAAGTTCAGAATTTATGAACAAGAATAAATGCTTTATTTGTAAAAAAATGCAAATGAATTTTCAGTTTCTTTGGCTGAAAGCAGTTGTTGACAATTCAAAAAATATGTTTTTTTTTTATCCTCGAGCTGGATGACTTCTAATGGGCAAAATAGCATTTTATGCACGGTGAACCTAGTAATTTGATTGGAATGTCATATTTATTATGTCACTAGTTTAGTTTATTCAGTAGTTAATTAACCTATGTTTCTTTTAACCTGTTTTTCTCCATTACTGTGCAATTTAGGTATAGGCCAAAGAAAAGCTAATGGTATCTTCTTAACCTGAAAAATTAAGGAATTTTGTCAAATGCATAGAACAAATAACATACAAAATAAAGGATTTAAAATCTGCATTAATTAATATGAAATTGCAATAGCCTAAATTTTTTTATGGTCATTGAAAATATTTAGTATACAATAGTAGATATTGCAGTAAAATATTTTAATCATCCTAAGTTGATACTATAACTTTTTATTAGAAAATGTAAAAAAATTGGACATTTTAAATAAATAAACAGAAGCCTATTGTGTGGAAACGAAAATATGGCTAACATAAACTGATCAATCTTTAACACAATAGTTGTGGAAAATACCTCATTATAGCTGAGTGCCAATCACTAAATCATGAAAAGAAATTATTAAATTAGTATTATTTTACAGAACCAGCTGTACATTGTACTAACGTGCTCAGTAATATATTGTACTTTAAGGTCAGTCATAATGCTTAGTTTTATACTTGTACATTCAAATTTATTTTGCTCTCATGGAACGGAGATTGTTAAACAATTCATATGAATTATGACGTAAAACATTGAAACAATATACTGTAGCAAGTAAGTTAAAACTGTGGTTATGTAGGCCATGTTTTTAACGGGATTAAATTTACTTCGATGCATTTTAACAAATGAGAATTTTATTTTGTGAAGCAGTTTCAGTCAATGAAGAATGTGTGCTTCAACTAGGCTCAACTGTTTTAGTTTACCAAATTTAATACATCCGTTAGGTTTATCAAATACATGTATTTTTATATAACTTTTGCATTATTGCTGCCAAATTTCATTCAGATATATTCACATGTCACATCACAAAAATGTAAAATGTGAATTGCCATTGAATGTAGTGTTATAACCATTTTTTCAGTTTTATAGAGTAGTAGGGCCTAATGTTTTAGGAACTGTGTCTAAGAGTAAGATGTATTATGACGTCTGAAATGAAATATTGTTCAGATGAAAATAACATCAATTAGAGCCTTTAATCCTTTGAAATTTGAAAATTATTTATAACCGTTACCCCAATTCTATTGATAATTAAATTAAAAATAATGACTAGACAATTAGCATTTCATACTGAAATACAAAATTTTATTCATAATTAGGTACTATTAGTGAATTAGTGACACTGACAATACTTTATTATATCTCTTGATCCTTAGATAATAGTTTTTAAATAAAAATTAATTGCTACTACATTGTTTTATTAGTCTGACCTTTTAACAAAATTATTTTCATTTGACTTTTCTATCTGCAGTTGAGCAAGTGGCTTATGTATTACTTAAATGGTAACTATGTGAACCTAGTTCTTAAGGAAGCAAGCTAGTGGTACACAAGTTAATTTTCTCATTGCTTTGCATTTCATTGAAGCTATTGTTGTGTTTAACGTGATACTTAAGTAACTGTCAGTCAAGTGAAACATTTTCTAATAACTTGATGTGCCAGTCTTTTTTAAGCAACAAAATTGTTTGTAAATTGTTCGATATTTCTGAAATGTGACATGTGGAGCAGTTACTTAATGTAAAACTAATAAGCAATCCTGTAAATGTCAGAATCATTGAAAAAAAAATTTCAGTTGTTTTGTTCCTTTGCATTGTTGTAAGACAGATCAAAATGTTAGCAGAAATCATTACACAATGGTTGGATGTAAATAAATGAGTATTTTTTGAAGATAAAGTATTATTTCATATAAGCAGTTTGTTTATTTTATTTTTCAGTATGAATTTTATGGCTATGTAGATGTTCAATTACTTGTTTAAACAAGTTACTGAAACATGTAACAGTGCTCACCAGTTAAGAGTAACATTCTAAAGAAAACTATTTTTATATTTCATGCATTGAGAGTATAAAAATAAACCAATTGAAGTGTAAACTGCAGGATAAGTCAAAACTTCAAATTATTTCTTTCCAATTAACCTTCTGGTGTACAGAATAATTGCTTTATATTAATTATGTTTCATTCTGAAGTGTAAGTCTACATTTTTACAAAAAATATTTTCGACTCTTCATCCCCTACAACAAATAACAGGTAAATAAGTGATACCAATAAGTAGTTTATCTTGAAGGTAATACATATTATGTAACACATTCTCTTAAGCACATAACATAAGACATGGAGGAAACATTGTCTGTGTCAGCTTTTACAAGATACTTGATTCGGTGCCATGTGATCTTGAGTAAAACAAATCACAGTACTGGTACGAATGAAGCAACAAAAAGTTAGAGTAACATCCTATGTAACATGCTACAAATAGCCAATAGTTGGTAAAAAGTTGGCACAAGCAGTTAATGAGCGGCCCAGTAATTGTGCAAGTGGCTAATATGTAGGCCACATGTGGAATGCCAAATGTGGCACAATGATTATTGGCTTGCCTATGAGCCATCTGTGACCAGCCAACTGCTGGGAGTATACAAGCAGCAAGATTGTAAACCATTCATGGTATCCCAACTGTTACTAACTGCTGGGAACATGTAAGCGCAGCCTTCTGGGCTATTTGTGACACGCCAACAGTCCGAGACTGTTTGGGTTACTTAAGCGGCAAGATTGTGGACCATTCATGGCATCCCAACTGTGGCTTGCCAACAGTCGGAGACTGCCGTAGCAAGCTTGTGGGCCACATGCTTATGGGCCACATGCTTATGGGTATGGCATCGCAATTACTGCTGAAGACATGTGGCACAATTTGTGGTACTTTAATAAAATATTTTTGCCTTAAATATTTGTGTATTGTACACTTATTATGAAGTGGGCAGAAAATCATGAATACTTATTTGGTAAATGAGTTATGATGCTGCTGATTTGTCTTTAATTTGCTGATTTTTAGAGAACTATTTTTGATTGGGGCTTAAATTTCCAAAGTAGATTGTTATAACAAATTAAGATATTAATGTAATGAATAAAAGTAAAAACTTGAAGTGGAATGGCTGAAACATAAAGGCTCTTCAGTAAACTCACTGCCTTAACAAGGTAAGTATTTAGCAACATATTCTTTTATTTCATGCTTTATTTCCATGTGGATCTTCTATCTGTTTAAGGTTTATAATTAATTGAATGCTTGGCAGCAGTTAGTAAACCGTTGGTAGATGAGCAGCACATCAGCAGGCCATTAGCAGCCTGATACTGGGTTACAAGCAGCTTGCCGATAGCTAGTCAACAGTTGGTAGATGAGCAGCACATCAGCGGGCCATAAGCAGCCTGATACTGGGTTACAGATAGTTTGCCTGCAATTAGCCAACAGTTGGTAGATGAGTAGCACATCAGCAGGCCATAAGCTGCCTGATACTGGGTTACAAACAACTTGCAAGCAGTTAGCCAACAGTTGGTACATGAGCAGCACATCAGCAGACCATAAGCGGCATGATGCTTATTTACAAGTGGGTTGCCAACAGTTTTTACTCCAGTTGCCCACCAGTGGCATGTTAGCGGCTTGCAGTCTTTATGCAGTCACTTAACCGATGATGGCCAACTTAAGGTTGTACGGAAGCAGAAAGCTTGTGGGCTGCTTCTGTAGCTTGTGGCCCACTGATGGAGCCGGGAGCATTTCGGCAGTAACCCTCTTATGGCACACGAGTGGATGCTGCTGATGGTATGCTTGTGGCACTGTTGGCTGTACATAATCATGCTGCCTGTGGGCCATTTGTGTTTTGCTACGTGGGATTATTGAAGATTATTTGGCCAGATGCTGTGTAAATAGCTTATAAAATCTTAATACCATGGCATTCATATGCCAACATACCTCTCAATATTCATTCATGTTTATACGAAAAACGTGGTTTTGTTTTGTTTTATTGTTCACAGATCATTCAGATACTACTGAACTCATCATAGTATACAATATCATACAAAATGTCCTCAAAACATATTTTCTGAGTTTATGTGTGTATATGTATCTCGTACTCCAAACCTTCATTTCTTCTTGATCACAGCAAGGTCATAACAAAATCGTGTATGTGTCGCCTATATTTTGAGTGTTTTTAATCTAGCGAGGAACATTTTTTAAGGCATGTTTTTCTATCTGACTGGCTTCCTTACGTGATTAAATATGACATCATAATATGGCACTCAAAATGACCACGTTTGACATAATGCGCAGGGCCGCAAATAAGGGAGAGCAAGAGGGGTATGGGCCCGTGCGCACCCAGGGGTGGGGGGCAAAATTAAATGCACTGTAATTCCTACGAGACTGGTAACTGATAATAAGTTATTTAACTTGCATGCCAGGATTGCTTAATGTAAAGATTACCATTATATTTATTTTAATATTCTATAAGAAAAAATGTGAGCTTGTTTAGTAAAATAGTTGCCAGCACAACTAATATGCCTGCTTCCCTCAAAATAAGTGCAATTTAACTCTAAAAGCTAAATTGTTTACGTACATCAAGAAATATTACATAATACTAAATTAGTTTATTTTCATGCTATATTCTAATATGATGGATCTACAACAATAAAGTCTGTGGATTAAATTGGCTTTCTATCTGTCATTCAGTTATTGACATACATATGGTAAAATTAGTGTGTTTTATGTTGTGAAATCTTCGAAATTGGGAGATATAATGTATTACTAAACATTACATGACCCAATTACTTTAGATACACTTTATTGTCTACTAATTGTACAGTTTATAGAATCTGTAGAAACTGGTTGTTAAAGATAATGGCTGCTAAATTATTCATGTTATAAAAAAAATTCAAAGGACTAAAGTTTTTAGAAACTGAATACTGTATAATGGTGTTGTTTGAGTACGCAGATAAATGACATTCTGTACAATGTTAATTTAGATATCATATATATATATATATATATATACATATTTTTTTTTTCAATTACACAACTGTGTAATTGTTAACACAGCATGAATATAATACATAAATATCATGTCACTTTGCTTCGAGTATGTGTGTATTGAATTTGATAAAAATCTGAAATATTGGTAATTCAGATATCTAGTGTGATCTAAAAATGTTAGTAAGTTTAATGAAACTCTGAAAAATGTTTCCTTAGAGATCTCTTGTAATAGTAATATATTCAAATGGCCAGTATTTAGAAAATAACAACAGGGCATGCACATAAAAGCCAAGTCACCTTTCTAAGAACTATATGTGAGCAGAGTATGAAGCAGTTCTGAAAAATGTTTGCTTAACTGCGACATGTAACTTAAGTCGAACACCTAATTAAATTACTCTGTAAGCACTACATACATAGTTTTCTCGCTTAAAATTAACCAAAAATAAACTATTTACAAAAAAACATTTTTTTAATTTTTTTACTCTTTCTTAGCACAGTGAAAATTGTTTATCCCGCAGTGAAAGAGTTAACTGTCTCTTGTCAACAAAATATGTTCAATCAGCCTCCATGAAAAATGGTAAGAATAAAATAATTACAAGTTTATGTAATAAGTCACATATATGTACCAATATTAATGAAAATCTTAAAGATTTTTTTTCTGATATTTTGTGGGTTCAGAAATATGAATAAGAAAAGAAGAAAATACATAAAAGTCTAGGCAGCTTACTAATAAGTATATGTGTTCTACCAACTTTGATGAAATTCAGGAAAATGTTTCTTTGATATGTCATTCTAAAAATATATAATTTGCCACTGTTTTGTGAATATGAACATAGAACAAACAAAATACACAAAAGTCAAGTCAGCTTACTAAGTAATATAGGTTTACCTATTTTGATGAATGTAATTATGCATTATGCTAAATATGGAAAGTGACTGCCATTTTGGAACTATGAATCAGTGGCAGCTCGTAGGTTGTTGCCAGGGAATGTGCACTAGTTGTAGAGAACTGTACAGGGTTGTGCGCTAGTTGACGCTACAGCCACTGACATGCTGGTGTGTAGGTGCTGCTTATTACTGACTGGTCACAACAGAACAGTAGCCAGTAGATATTTCATGGCCATTGGTATACAGTAAAGCGTTCACAGAAGTGTACAGATCTCGGTAACTTGTGCACTCCCTTCCAACAACCCACGAGCGGTCACTGTTATAAATATAGGGTTAGCAATAAGCACAAAAGTCAGTTCAGTTTTGTACGTCATATGTTTGCTGAATTTAATGAAATTCTGAAAAATGTTCCTCAGATTATGATAATAATAGAAAAATGGATAAAGGTTTGATAATATAATACTGGATGAGCAAAGTCAAGTCAACTAACAAAGTAGTACACGTGTACCAAGTTTAAAATATATCTGGATAATATTTCTTTAGTTATGTCATACTATGCTAAAAAAATTTTAATGGCCACTAATATGAAAATGCACAGGAAGAACGAAATATTCGAAAGTGATGTCTGCTTTTTACATAGTACAAACATTCCATATTTAAGGAACTTCTGAATAATAGTACCTTAGATACATTTTACTATGCTACAGATATAAACTGACAACCATTTTGAAAATACAATCATAGCATGTACGAAAATATAGGTCGGTTCATCTTAGTGTGTAATGTATGTGTACCGAGTTTTATGAAGTTCAGAGAAATATTTCTTCGGATATTACATATTAGGTTAAAAATATTTAAATGGCCACCATTTTGAATCTATGTAAACAGTATGAATTTAATTCTTAAAAGTTAAGTCACCGTACCTGGTTTTTAACGTGTACCGAGTTTAATGAAATTTTAAAATGTTGTTCCTTAGATAATCTCGTGTGATCAAAAAACATTCAGCCATTTTGTAAATATTAATGTGGCATAAATGAAATACACAGTAGTCAAGTAAGGATACTTAGTACTATAAGTGTACAAAGTCTGAAATAATTTGATCCACAGGTTCAAAAGTTTTTAGGGGTATGAACACACCAAGAGATACACATACACACACACATATTCTCAAACACAGCCACAGACAAGAAGGTGATTTTATACGCCTATTGTTTCCTTCAGAAAGTAGGTTCAAAAGTGGGGAGGGTGAGGTTTGAAGGCTCAAATGAAGTCTCTATGTACAGAAAGTAATATGTCGTCAGAGAGGGCGGTATTGGCTGTGAGTAAGTGATGATGCGCCGTACTGCGCTTAGCACTTATGCGATTCATCGGGACATTATGGGTCATATCGCAAAACAGTGTGTGCCCGAATCTCGTGGGAACAATTTCACAAATCCCTACAAATCTAGCACAAGAGCGACACTCTGTGCTAGGCACAAGTTTCCTACCCACACCTCTCCACTCACTTCATTAGGCAACGTACTTACTCGCTAATGGGACACGGGATTAACTACGACCATAACATAAGCAATATTAAATTTTAACAAACTCACTTTTAATATCAATAAGGTTTACAAGGTACTGAACAAAGGCCCTCAGGCTGATCACAAAACGTTGAATGTCTGGTAACAAATCAAATGGAAACATTACACCCAATTAACAAATACAAATAAATGGGGCTTCCGATCCTCTCGTGACCGAGACGGCATCGCATCGCCTAACGGCGCAAAGAATTAGTGAAGGTTAAAGACAAACTCTAAGAAAAAAGGTTCCAAATATTAATAAGACTTACCAGAAACTAATAAATGAAAGCATGGTGCCGCGACGGCCACGAAGATCTCGGTAAACTCACTCGCTAGCAGGACGGAGGAAGAGTGACCCGAAACCGCTCAGGAAGGCACTGCCTATGCACAGGAGAGAGGGGAAAAAGGGGGGGAAGAACGAAGACGGCCGAACCTGGCCGAACATTCACGAAGCTGCGCCAAGCGCGTCAGAGTCTATGCGGGAGGGGATAACGAGTTCATTGGCGGGCTAGCACACGGCGCACTATTCAAAGTCACAAGCCAGTACTAAGTCTGTCCAGGAAAATCACAGTCTCATACTCAAAGCAATCCTTTAGGGCACATGGGGGTGAGCTGACCAGCTCAACTCCCCCCACCAAAACGGCACAAGGGTCTCACAGACATACAGTCATGCCACTCAGTAGAAATTCTTGAAGCCAGCCCCTTGGTCATCATCGGGGATAGTGGGCCCCACCCGACCTCCGGATGCACATGAACCCTCACCAGATCGAAGATCCCACTCCAAAGAATCTCGTAGAACCTCTCGTGCCAGAAGGGTAAGGAATAGGAAACGAGCGGCCCGGACACATGTAAACAAAGAACAATGTGATCATATGCCTCCTAAGATATCAAAGCCCCTGTAAATAATAACAAATTAATACCCTTACTAATATTTCCACACAAGATTACATGAACATATGATTTTTTTAAATTAATTCCCTTGTGAACTTATTAGGAAACAATAAAACTTCAATAAGAATAAGCGTATCAATTACATGAATTCCTTTTAAAACATTATAATAAACATCTACATACTATATAGCACGTTGTTATTTATAACCACTCTCCCTTCATTACATTATTCAAACACCATATACATTATAACATAGAACCCATTGTTCTCACTGCAAATTTATGTATAAAAATATTCCTCCGGAGGCACATAAAAAACACACAAATTCACAAACAACATGACAAGGTACAAATAACAAAGAACGAAGGAACACACCCGGGTTACAAACAAATACAACGACAATCGCAAAGAAACACATACACTACTAACCACACAACATTACTCACCACAAACACTCAACACGAAGTGACTCTACCTCCGCCCTTAAATCCACCCCAATACCCTACTAGGAGGGGCTGACGGCACTAAAAGGAAAGGAGAGAAGGGTAGCCGGCCCTACCCCTGCTGGTCTTCTGTCTTCATGCTGCAGGTGTATATGACCAGAACCGATGGAACAACGTCGCTTGGTGCTCCCACATCTCTGTAACAGAACTAAAATTTCTATTAGCAACTATGATCCGGCTTGGCAGCATGTTTTAGATGGCTCACGTGCGCCTTCCTGACAATACGCCCCGAGCCAG
>PNEQ01120268.1:0-27477 GCA_003012365.1 Medauroidea extradentata | reverse complement strand
ACCTAGTCATTAGCTTACTCCCACAATCATCGGTTCGTGAAGGGGGCGCAAAGGACATGCAAAACACGGAATGCCCAACCTCAAAATCGGACGGGTTGCGTCCAGCATTGTAACGCGCCTGCAAACGTCCCCGCTCATCATAAAGACGACCCAGCACCACGGTGCTCAGACGTTCTCGTTCGCCATCTGACATGGGCGCAGCCAGGGAAGGAACCACCCAAACATTCAGCAAAGGGTGCAAGACATCCCGACCCAACACCACACGGGCGGCACTATGACCTGTAACTCCGCACACAGCCGAGTTAAATCCAATGTTGACTAAGTCTAAATCCTCATCCCAGCATGCTTGCTGGGAATGATAGAGGGCGGACAAGGTACATTTTAGATTTCTATTGAATCTCTCCACCCTGTTTCCACACAGAAAATAAGGGCTAGAAGTAAAACGTGAAATTCCCCACCGGAAACACATGTTCCGGAACTCCACAGATACATAATACGGAGCATTATCAGTCACCAAATGGACCGGGGGACCAAACACCGACCACACCCTATCAGATAACACCCGCGTAATCTCCTTACTCTTCACTGACCGCAATGCCATCAGGATAACAAAACTGGAGAACACATTCAGGACTATAAGAATGTACATGTTCCCTTTCTTGGATCGCACCAAGGGACCAAATACATTACAATGTAAAACTTCCCAACAATAGTTGACGGAGTCTACTGAATATATAAACCAACCTTAGAATTTTGCACAGGCTTTACACGCAAACATAACTCACAACGTTGAACATAGTGACGCACATCCTTACTGACCGTGGGCCAATAAAACCGTCCACATAACTTTCTAAGCGTTCCTTGCCTACCCAGATGTCCACCAAAAGAAGAAGAGTGATAATAAGCTAGTACTTCTGCCCTACAATGCTTGGGCACCACCAAACGCTTTGCTCCCCCACGGCGTCCAACATAACTTAGGAGACTGTCCGAGACAACATACAGCCCTGGATCACCCTTCCGTACCATGGCCACCAAATCACGGCAGACCGGATCCTTCAACTGAGCCTCCTGAAGTTTCTCAAAAAAAGGAGGGGCTAAGGGTGTACATGGCACTCAGACTACCAGGGCACACAACGTCCGAAGAACCGACCTCAAAATCGACTGGATCAAACATTCTCGACAATGCATCTGCAGCTGCATTATCGGAACCCGGAACATGATGCAACACAAACTGAAATCATGACAAACGAAATGCCTATCGGCCCAGCTTGCCGAAGTCATGTGAATGTCCTAGCAGCCAAGTAACCGCCTGGTTGTCCGTATACAGGTCGAATTCTACCCCACCTAAGAACGACTCAAATTTGGAGGTTCCCCACACACAGGCTAACGCCTCCTTTTTGAAAGAACTTAAGTGCCGTTCTCCGTCGCTCAATGTTCTGCTAGCAAAACCGACAGGACATAACTTACCATCCCTCAGTTGACTCAACGTTTCCCCGAACGCCACACTGGATGCGTCAACATGCAACGCAAATCATATGTCAA
This sequence comes from Medauroidea extradentata, assembly GCA_003012365.1. NCBI lineage: Eukaryota > Metazoa > Arthropoda > Insecta > Phasmatodea > Phasmatidae > Medauroidea > Medauroidea extradentata. The sequence goes on along the minus strand of PNEQ01120268.1, from coordinate 25,935 downwards.
AATCAGCCATGTATAGAGATGGGGCATTTGCCAAAGCGGCCTTCAATTTGTTGAAGCTACATTCCTGCTGCTCGTTGCCCCACACAAACTCCACAGTTTTACGCTTCAACAGATTAAGAGGCGCAGCTGTCTCCGAAAAATGTGGGATGAACCTGGAATAATATCCCAACAACCCCAAAAATCTGGAGACCCCACGAACAGTCTTGGGACGGGGAAATTCTACCATGGGACGCACTCTCTCGGGATCCATAACTAAACTGCCTTCGGACACTAAATATCCTAAGAACCTGACAGAAGGAGCCGCCCAAGTGTCCTTGCTCGGGTTCACGGGAAGACCGGCTGAACGCAACCGAGTCAATACCAGGTGCAAATGCTCCAAGTGATCATTTATATCTGCACTGTACACAATAATATCATCTAGATAGTTATAGACACATTTAAATTTCAAATCAGACAATACGTGATCCAAAACTTGGGACAGAGTTTGCGTTCCAAATTTCGCTCCCATAGGTATGCGATTGAATTCATATTGCGCCCAAGGGGTACGAAATGCTGTATACTTCCGACAATCCGGGTGCAAGAGACACTGATGAAAGCTAACATTGAGGTCAAGGATGGAATACACTTTAGACTTCCCTAAATGCTGAAGAGCAGCATCCACCGTAAGGGCAGGAAACAGATCTAAAAATATCTTTTGATTAACTTTAGACATATCCGTCACCAATCTAAATCCTCCGTCTTTCTTCTTCACCAGAAATGCCAGACTTGCATAATCTGAAGTCGAAGGTGAAATCACTCCTTCACGAAGCATCTTATCCACAATTTGCCGCATGATCGCCAATTTAGACAGACTATAGGAATAGAAAGGCAGTCGGACTGGTACCTCATCAGTCGTGGCAAACTTGTATGGCAAGACATCACACTTTCCTATGCGTGTGGATACAACGTCAGAAAATTTATTTAAGAGATCTTGCACCCCATTATTACAGCTCAAATTTAGACCAGTCAATCCATGCATGCACCCTAAATGCCCGCTGGAAGAGATCTGAGAGTTATGCAAAGGACAAACGACTGTCGGAGCAAATTTAAATCTTAAGCATCGACCATGCACATCTACCACACCATGGGTGTGATACAAAAAATCAGTACCGAAAACCAAATCAGCAATCAAATCTTGCACTACCCAAAACCGACGTGTCCAAGAAAAACGATCAATCTTAAAGTGCAGAATGACAGATTGTGTGCACTTAACAACTCGCCCATTTGCTACACTGATTTCAAATACACTCAAATTGTCGCAACGAGACCACAAATTCAAGTCTCGACTCGGCAAAAATTCCCAAAATTTCTCTCTTACAAAACTGTGCGAGGCACCGGAGTCTACCAAACACGCTCTTACAACACCATACAATGACACACTATCGAAACTGTCCACGTGCGTCACCAATGAATCCACCCATCGCCTACTCTCGACGCGTAAAGAAGCGATGGTATTCAGTTTCCCGTACAATATTTCCGGATGTGTCCGTCTCTTCCACAATGAAAACACGCTCTGCGCTCACGTTCAGTGACTGGAAGTGTACATGCACAAGCTATGTGCCCGTGTTGATTACAGTTCACGCATCGCAACGTAACGCGGTCTACACCCATCCTAGAGGGCGTACATGGAATAGTAGCCTGCCTAGCACCATTCAAAACCTCATTAAAACCCCATGTTGACGCACTCGTGCGCATTCTGTCGTCACCCGACTGCACGCTCGAGTTGCCCATAACACCCTCCGAATTTATCCTCCCTACTGGAACATTCCGATAGTAATCAGCGTCCAAGGACAACTCGCGATCAATATCTATCGCTAATTGCCACAAATCTTGCACACTCACGGGCAAAGGTTGTACAGATCGATGCACTCGGGCACTCAGTAACATGCGATCAAAAATACTGTGTATAAACTTACTATCTGACCTAGTCAAATTGATCGCACGCGCGCAATTCAGTACGTCACACACGTAGCTACTAGTCGACTCTTCCGGCCGCTGGTATCGGTCCACATACCGCTTCTTAACAGCTGTACGAGCTGACAACCTACAAATACACGCTAACAACAACACCTTGTAAGCCTCATAACTGTCAATAGCGCCAATGTCGCGAGTCAACATCGCGCTCACCCCATCACCAACGCGACCCGACAAACAAGCCAAGAAAAAATTTCTTGAAGTTCACATTGCATACCATAATACACACCATCCACTGCGATCAGAAATTTAACTACTGCATCAGGATCAACTGCCGTCAAAGTGGGTATTGCCTTTACCCTGTCCATCAGCACTGTCTGACGGGCCGACACAGGCTCAAAACCTCTCATTCTAATGTTATTAATGGCCCATAGTGAATTAATATACGACATAGGGCGTAAGCGTAGCGACGTAACATCTTCGCTACGTTCGAAAGTTACGCCTGCACAAGTCAAATTTTCACACAACTCTAAATAGCCATACTGCAAAACAAAATCCGGCACACTCGACATGATGATACAGTAGCAATGTTCCACAACTCACTGGAAACCGCCACGACGCAAAATAGGACACTAAACTTCGACGAATTATCCCGTATGTCCCCAATACGTCACCTTAAGAAGTAGTAAATTAGAACTAACGCAACTCGCCTTGTAGCAGAGTGGCGCAGAAAATTGTGCCAGAATCTCGTGGGAACAATTTCACAAATCCCTACAAATCTAGCACAAGAGCGACACTCTGTGCTAGGCACAAGTTTCCTACCCACACCTCTCCACTCACTTCATTAGGCGACGTACTTACTCGCTAATGGGACACGGGATTAACTACGACCATATCATAGGCAATATTAAATTTTAACAAACTCACTTTTCATATCAATAAGGTTTACAAGGTACTGAACAAAGGCCTTCAGGCTGATCACAAAACGTCGAATGTCTGGTAACAAATCAAATGGAAACATTACACCCAATTAACAAATACAAATAAATGGGGCTTCCAATCCCCTCGTGACCGAGACGGCACCGCATTGCCTAACGACGCAAAGAATTAGTGAAGGTTAAAGACAAACTCTAATTAAAAAGGTTCCAAATATTAATAAGACTTACCAGAAACTAATAAATGAAAGCATGGTGCCGCGACGGCCACGAAGATCTCGGTAAACTCACTCGCTAGCAGGACGGAGGAAGAGTGACCCGAAACCGCTCAGGAAGGCACGCCTAGGCTCTGGAGAGAGGAGAAAGGGGGGGGGGAAGAACGAAGACAGCCGAACCTGGCCGAACATTCATGAAGCTGCGCCAAGCGCGTCAGAGTCTTTGTGGGAGGGGATAACGAGTTCATTGGTGGGCTAGCACACAGCGCACTATTCAAAGTCACAAACCAGTACAAAGTCTGTCCAGGAAAATCACAGTCTCATATTCGAAGCAATCCTTTAGGGCACATGGGGGTGAGCTGACCTGCTCAAGTGCTTTTCAACGTTGACATTATTTTTCAGTGTGGCGTGGTGTTTTTCCCGTTTCTATAGTTATGATGATGGCTACACTTGTTTTTTGTCATATTTAAATATTTGTATATTTGTGTGGTAAATTAGTTCAGTGATATTGATCGATTAAAATATCAAAGTAACCTTTGGGAACAGAATATGAAAAAAGCAGCAAACAAAATAAGGCAGCACATCTGCAATTGTGTTTTATGTCCGCTTTTACACGTGAGTTGATAAGTAAAAAACGGGATCTGCAAAACATCCTTATATTTATACTCTACATGTTTGTGATAGTTTGTTTAGTGATTACTTTTAAAATGTAGATTATGTATATTAATTTTAGTGAAACGGCCCATTTAAATACCATGTGTAGTGTGTCGTAATACATTTATGTTAGTTTGACATGTTTTTATATTAGTAGGTAGTAAGCTAAGATATTTTTAATTACAAGTGTTTAAATGCTACCTTCGTTGAAATATTTTGAATTTTCCTTCTGTATATTAACTGTATTAACATTTTCTGAACTGTTTAATATATTTCAATTTTTTTATCTTGGGAATCATTTTAATTTGAATGCTGTAGTAGTTCTGGTTGATCTTACTCGGCTATGGTTGGAGATAAACAATTCTTTCTCAGTTTCATTCCTGAGAGATTTCATTTATTTAATTAACTTGATCTCATGAATGTTTTTAAAAAATATATTGCAAATGTTTTTCACCATTATATCTCCTGACCGAAATTTCTTGCCTATCTTCAGACTTTTAATGCAGTTGGTGGTTTGCCTAAAGCAGATGCAGACTGATGGTGTTGTTATATATTAATTCTTACTGATACATGATAGTCGAAACTAGTATGTAAGTTACTGAACAGGAATTTAAGTAATAGTGGATTTAGAATTGATAGGACTCCAGGTTTTAAAAAGTTTTATTTGTAAATTTCTTCACTGAGACAAATTTATCTGAAATAATGTTAATATGTCACCAGTCACAAAATAATTTGTATCTGCCCTGGATGCCACAGACTCTAGTTGTGGCCCTACATATAGCATGTTACGAGAAACACGTCATAATCCCAGCCTTAGACTCGGCATCACAATTTGAAGAGTACAAGTTAAAAAAAATTAACATCCTGCCTTTTCTGAAACAGATCGCACATCACAAAAATTCGGAAAGATTTCTCCAAAAGTTGAAAAGCCTACAGAATAACCATACACAGAGTATACCAGTTTAAAATTAAATAAAACTTTATTCTCCATTTGTAAAAGCATTGTATAGTAAAATTTGTTTTCTGTGAGAAAGAACAGCATTTTAAATATGCATGTGAACATGGGCTATAAACTTAGAAGTATGTTTTGGCCCACATGAGCTGTGGAGTCAGTGTGAGGAGCTAGGAGACACCCACCAAGTTATGACGTCACGGCCCCGTTCGCCATGTTGGATAAACTTGATTTGTCCTCAACCTTGACCATTATATCAAGGTTGCCAATAGTCAAATTTCCAAAATTTTGAACAATTAATAAAAGTATTTCGAAATATTTTCAGAAAATTTCAAACCTCCAAGGAGTTAAAAAAATATTCCAAAAATTAAAAAAAAATTAAATTTAGAAAAAAATTTACACTACTACAGTCATGTTTCCATTCGCCAGCTTGGGGTTTCCTCCGAGTCTTCCGAAAAATTTTTGATTTCTCATTCCATCCAAATTTCTCATATATTTAAAAATAACATTTAATAAAAAACTTTAAATATGAAAACTATTTTTAAATACTTTTTTATGTAACACTATGTAATAAAAATCTTTATGTATAAAACGTATTTAATTAACCTTCGACACTGCACATGGGGTCTTTTCGGACCTTGTGATAATTTTTTTCTTTATATAATCTATATTTTTGACTCTACCTTCATGTTATCATAGAACATCTTTTAAAATATGTTGAAAGTAATGTCTAACAATTTTGGAATTTTTCGACAAGCGAAAATACTTTAAATTAATTTTTTGAACAGTTAACACACTTTGTGATGCACACTTTATTTTACCAATAAATGTGTCAGATTTCACAAATGGTATGCGTGACATTACTGTTAGTAATCATTGGATGTCACAGTCCATTTATGAGCTGTAGTTTTCATTTAGCACAAGAGCTTCAGGGATAAATAAGGCTGAAATAAATAAGTGTCTTTTTTTATTGCATAAAGTAATTGAGCTAAAAATCCATGTCTGTAAGGAAGAAGTTTTATGTTGTGAAACTATATGAAGTACAAAAATGAATCCCTCCCTTGATAATAATTCACACGGTAAAATTATACTTCCAAATTTTATAATCGCCCTCTGTTAGTCCACGTGTGTAAAATACCAACAATTGAAATATTTTTCTGTTTCGTATAAAAAAAAGAAAAAAATATGTACAAACAGTTTGTAAGAACACTAACAGATGGCACCAACAGTATGCACAGTCAACTATTACGCAAGTGCTTACTGCCAGTGTTTTGAGAACTGTTCTAGAGGATGTAGTGAAGAAGTGTGTGATGCAATTTCGAATTACTGTCTGCTCACTTTGCATAGCTGTACTTTGTATTAAGTACATTTATTGGAGGAAATGGTGTTTGTGAGAGATCCAATATAAAATTTATCTACAGATATATGAAAATGGATGATGAAATAATGTAAGTAACATCGTTGTTCTCAATTCTTGGGTTACATTTTGATTTTGTGGTTTATTTAACCACAGCATGTAAAACATGTTCCGTGTAATCAATCGTGTTACGTTTATATTTTCTTCCACTGTGAGTAATAATAGAGAATTATTTTGCTGACTTTTCTTTGTATCTTTTTTGAGTAGAACTCAAACATCTCACTTTCTACCAAGGGTGTTCGGGTTCGATTCCCATTTCAGAAATATAACTGAAACATTGTAACATTTCTGCAATATTTCAGAAATTTATTTGAAACATTAGTGCTGTTAGGGAGAGTGGCGCAGGTTTTTGTCATTACAGCTCGCTGAAAGAAGTAGGAATTTGTTTAAGCAATCTGGAGAAAGTCTTCAAAACACCGCACTTAAGGTGCAGATCCACCACAGGGCAAGCATCTTCTGTCAACATTTACACTCAAGGCAATGGAAACAGGCAAGCTAATTACTAATGAGAAAATGCAACGTTTAGAGAATCTGATATATTTTCTCTTAATATAAGCATCCTCTACACTCGTTTTATAAACCACATTGTGATTCCACACACAAACTCTAAATTTCACAATCAGACCTCTATAACATTTAAATACTACAAACGTTACATCATGTCCGTAAATGCCAGAATTATTATTATACTAAAACAATTGATAAATTACAAAGGCACAATTTTCACTTAACCAATTTACTAAAACTCCAATCTCGTTAATCCTCATTTCCATATCAATAAAAGTGCACCTAACGTATATACCGCCGTTTCACAATCGAAGGGGTCGTAAAATACGGGCATCTTCAGCGGGCAAAGCGCTGCAGAAGCGCTTTACGCTGCACACGTTCAGCTGCCATCGCTGGCCACCGCTGCGCTGCAGTGCTTCCGCTGCGGTTGCAGCGAAAAAATACTCGCTGCGAGTCCGCTGCAAACAGACAATTGTTTTGATTTGAAATGGCACAATGGTGATGTCTGTAAATAAACGTTTTGTTTAGGTGGATTATAGTGAAATATTTAGGGATGTCAAACTCAACAGTAAAATATTGAATGTGTTAAAATTGTTCTCCATCTGTGCTAATAATACCATCTTTCATAATCTTATTAAATGTTAACTACGTGGGGAAAATAGATGGGCAAGCTTGTGGCTAGTGTAGAAATCGCATGGAAATATTTGTAAACTAGAAATTGGTGTATTGAGCAACGCTGACAGTATATAGGGATAAATAAGTATTATTTTCAGGCCTTGTGCCTGAAAATAGATAATCCATACATTAATAAATTCCGCGTCTATGTTGGAGACTCGTAGGTTAGATTTGTAAACATGCTTTCCAAATCTTCAGTACTCGTAGATCGCAAATTCATTAGTTTTCTGCGTATTTCAAAAATGTTCAAAGGTTTACAAGGCTTCATTTAACAACTGGGTTCAGAATGTAGAGGACAAGGACGGACTATGTTGACTGTTTTGGTTATAATACAATATTAAGCCTGCTGTGGTCAACTGTATAAAATAAAACAGTATAGATATAGGCTTACAACTGGGCATTCATCGAGTGGCAAGCACCTCTTGGAATACTTACTTACTCCACCTCACATTCCAGACATTCCCAGAACTACCCCACCGGACCCTCATCATTGTCACCAATTGCCCCTAAAATCATTACACTCCTAGACCATTCTGTCCTTTAAACCCCATGAAACTTTCTGCTACTCGTATCTCTAGCCCTGTAAAACAACCTAGTTAAGTACTCATTTAACCTTCCCCACTCTCCCACTCCATTCACCCCTTTATACATCCTGACCAGCCTTTATAATCTTCTGTCGTTCCTTTAATAGTATAAGTGGTCTGAATTTTTTTCATCCTCACTCTCACCTTCCCCATTTATTTGTTATCTTGCTACCATTCTTTGCACCATTTCCCATACTTGCATCTCCTCTTCCATGTATGAGTACTAGACTGAAGCAGCATACTTCAATAATTGCCTAATCATTGTCCTATAAAGCCTCCTCCTTCACTTCCCCACCAACTTCTTTAAAGACTTTACCAGCATAACAATAGGTCGTTCGGAATAAAGTGAGCACTAAAAACTTAACCTTTGAAAAATATGACAAGCCGTTACTTCATATAATACACCTGTATGTGTAGTCGCCTTACTGCTTGTATGGTTGGCAGCGAAATTACGTAATATAGTTCCATTTATTTTCCTATTTAAATACAGCTATACTGAAACAAAATCAACCAAAATAGATAAAATTGTATTCTGTACAATTAATATACTTTTTTTATCAAACTTTATACGTACCTACCGACTGCACAATTTATCTTACACATGCAAGCATCACGTCATGTGTCCAGAGAGGTTAGACATTTCCCGTTGTTAGCCGTTACACGCAGAAAGATACGAATTGGCTGAAAATAGATTATTAACTGGGCTTATTTTAGTGCTCACTTTATCCTGAACCGCCTATAAGGCCCTTTTCCCCTTTGATACTGCTCTCTGCTTTCATATTCTTTACTAGAATCATCACCCCTCAAGTACTTGTATTCTGAAGCTTTCCCTATCTCCTACCATTTCTACATGCCGTAATATCTTGCTCTCTTACTTGTGGACCTACTATGCCTTCCAAATATTTATTTTCATTTATCCCTCTCTGTCCACCCACTCGCTCAATATCCTCCTGTAACTGATTCTGCCCTCCCTATGCACTATCATATGCAAACAGCCTCATTTTACCAGTCACCATTGCCACCAGAACACTCACTGTAATGGCAAAAAACACAGGGGCCTAGCACACTAATGTATGGAACTCTTAACGTAACCTCCCCTTCCTCCGGTAAGGATTCCCCTGCTTTCACACTCTCGTATTCGTCCCTTCAGGAAGTATATTGAGCCAACCAGCCCCTTGCAGTCCAGTTTCCATATCAGTGTTCCAAGAGGTAGCATATCAAAGGTCTTTTCAAAATATATAAAGCAGGAAACCCTTTGCTTCCCCTCATCAACCATCTGCACTGAATCCTCCAGTAGCCCTGCCAGCTGCATCTCTCTTAAGGGTTTGTCAACGAGTTTTTTTCAGACTGGTGACAACTCAAATATTTTTTAACCAAAAGCTTTGAAAAAATTTGAGTCAATGTGCAGTCACACGATGCACAATACTGTGGATGCGTTTTTAAAAATAATGTACCATTCATCAGCAAAAAAATATTTTGCTTATTTTCATGAAAGAAAAGTGGTACTTTGAGTGATGAAATCTAAAAAATCGATCAGTACATTTCTACCAAAAAATTCAGCTACAAATTATAAAATATAAGTGTAAAAACTGTGGAGCAAAATTTTTATGATTATTAGGTAGCAATAAAAAAAAAATTTTCAAAATCACTGCAAAACTCAGAAACAAGGCCTTAAAACTCTGCTAGTACTCTTGTAGGTGCATATTACAGTGATCAACACAGGCCAAGATGGTTTGTATTTCAGTTTTATGTATAACTAAGTTTACAGCTCTGTTACTAATTTGTGTGAAATAAATATTTAACCTACTTTCTCTGTGGCAAAAGAATCTTAATCTTATCACAAATTGTCTTTTTTATAAGTCAAATGTTATCTGGCAGCTCACAACACAGTTAAGTAGAGATTAGCGCATAAACAATAATCTACCTGCATAATTTGGCAAAACATGAAAGGGGAAAATGAATTTGAACAAGGCAACGAACAAAAATAACTTGACACTTGCAATTGCATAAACACCTTGTGGTAATTTCATCCTACACCATCACTTACTTCTCAGGCCCTTCCTAACACTTCTAACCTGCTTCACTGTAAACAACCCCACAATTAAATTCCACTCATTCCCCTACACACAATGCATAGACTGCCAACCCTGTTCCACTTTTCTCCAAACACAAATTTCCACGACAAAGCTGTAAAAATGTAAATTATTCTGTAACATTTCAGCGTAGTCTATGGAAGGTATAGAGTTTAAACATTGAAATCTATAACCAAATAAACCATCATTCAAAAACCCACCAACATAACATTCAATTTGCAATTAGGCTGATGCCAGGTAGTAGTTGTCTTCTATAGCTTCATCTCAAGGGTCCCAACCTATGTAATGCCCTCTCTCACCAGCATGGACTGTCTCCTCTCCATCCTCCAAACCCTCTGGACCGTCAGAATTGTTTCTTCTACTTCTGCCTACATTCCTTTAGTCAACCTTACCTTCAACTTACCCCACCCTTCTCCATCCTCATTTAATACTCTAAACAGTCTGACGAGTCTCTTAATCCTTGTCCTTTCCTTCAGGGAATGGCAGCCCATCTCCTTCAGAGATGGCCTAAAATTAGCTTCATCTCCTCTGACCTGCTCCTTCCATCTCCACCTGCCCTTAACCCTTTCTAGTTATCTCACCTCCATTTCCATGTGTGGGTCCCATAACGATGCAGCACATTCTAGCATTATATCAACCATAGTGCCATATGTCTTCTCCTTCACCTCAGGATTGACTCTGTACAGAACCCTTTCCCACATACCCAGAACATCTTCCCGTTATAAACTACTCTCTGCACTTGTTTCCACCCAAGATCTCCTTGTAACACCACCCCAAGGTAGTTCTACTCAGAGACAGCCCCTATCTCTTGATCTTCGCAATTTGAAAATGTCCCTTTTCTTTCTCTCTGTAAATCTTACTACCTTTGTCTTTTTCAAATTAATCTTCATTTTGTTTCTGATGGTCCACCTTGTTTGCTCCATATCCTCCTGTAACGTGACTGTTGCACCAGCAAAATGTGTTCAGTTTGTAATTTTTTCACTCGGACCAATATTGTACTTACCTGTTATTTTGAAATTGTCAAAAATGGAAATAATTTACCAAACCAACTTTGAGTAGGTTGAGCCGACTTCATTTGAGACGACTCCCAGAGGCTGCAGGCCTTACAAAATACCAACTCCCACAACTCAAACTCAACAAACGGGCAAGTAAAAACCACATCAACTAACCAATGCTTATAGCTAATTAGTGATTAGGGCTTTCGACAAATCGTTCCTGAGCAATGAAAAACACAACATAATTTAAAGCTTGTGTATTAACAACTTCGAGATGCAATTCATATACGAATGATGATTCACATACGTGTACGCTACATGCCATAAGTTTACACACACACACTGATGAAAGTACAATCTGATTCACTATGCGCAAACAATCTCTCAAGTTACTGATAAACCTATTGTACAAGTGCACAAGAATCCACTCTGGCAATCTCCCCCATTTAACTCGTGGGCTTCGATAAATAACCATTCACTCGTTTCACAAATGCTCCCGACATTTCCTCCCAAACGAGCGGCAATAATTTCGTAAAGTTAAAAAGTCGGGCAAAGACATCCCCCTGTGGTTTCCCGAATGCGAAGTTGCACCAACTGCGTAATGACCACACACTCCAGAGCCTTCACTAAGGCCATTATTCGCCCAGCTGCCAACGCGCCCCAGTTAACAAAACTCGGGGTCGGCGATAAGAGAAAATGTCTCCATACGGAAACGGCAACTCACCAAATTCCTCGACGAATCTTTTGGAGTAAAGTACGCTCACCACTCACGTAGCAGAAACAACAGCCTTCTGTCCTCTTTCAGAACAATAGCGCGAGCCACGCTCACGTGCTTCTCGCCGCTGGCGCATCCATCCTTCGAGTAGAGATATACAGCCCACTAAGGCACACGTCCCGTCCCCAGAGCTCACGATGTTGATTGCTCGGCTTCCAACCAGAGAGTGTCCCCTCTCTCCACGCGCCACGACACTGCCGCCCTTCCCCCTCGCCAGCGCCCCTGCCGCCGGCCGCCGGAACTCAACCCCCCTCCTCACAGGTCCCTCCCTCCATGGCCAGTGGAGCGGAAGGTCCGGCGGGGAGGGGGAGACTAAGGCACCGTCAACCGGGGCGACACCTCTCACATTAAGAGGCGGCCGAAGCCAGCCTCTGGGTCCCATCCAAAAGGGGCAAACAGATACACTGCACTAGGCCCCAGAAACTCAAAACCCAAAAAAAACCTACAACAGAAACTAAAGAAACACAAACCCCAAAAAGTACCCAAACTAAAGCAAACCCAAGATAATCCGACTTAAGAATCAGCAGCATCCGTTCAAGGTCTAGGACACAACCAGCTACACCTGCAAGGTGTGTGCAGGAAACATTTGTACTCCAATGTATTTCAACCAAGAATCATAATTTAATTTGACAAGTGTATTACGATGGACCGCTGAATACATCAGTAGAATTAAAGATTTCTGCACATTCGTTTATATTAGGTATGCCTACATTGCGTTTGTAAGTTACGGTAGGTTTTTTCAACTGAACGGTTGAAAATCAGTTACTGGTACAGTGATATTAAAAAAACATGCCCAGCTAGCCCATAAACAGTTCACATTGTAACTGACACTGAAGGTTAATAGAACTTTATTTTGTAACATCGCACAAGCATCATATGTGTTATGAACGTCAGCCAGACAGTTAACTGCTGCACTACACACATGGCGACAATGCTTGTCGCATCGCTGAATGTGTGTATCTACATTATTGTTGGTACAGTATTACTCTCATTTGAGCACTACTCCTATTTATTTTTGCTCACTTATGAAATGTGTGTACCAGTTACACATTTTTGCATGTGATTTAGCACTGTTTCTTTTTGAGAAAATAATCAACTATGGTGTGTATGTATTATAGTTAGAGATGATAGTATATCGGGAATGTGTTTTGTGCCAACATACCCTTTAAGACACTGTAGTTTCTTGCAACGTATATCATTCAGTGATTAAATCCCTGACACAGTGTAGCTGTCTGCAGACCAATATCAGGCATCAAATATTGCGATATCTGGATTTTTATTGGCTCAGTCAGATAGGGTAACAGCTCCAAATACAAGTTAAAGCCAGTAATGTTCTGGTAAGTTGAACGTGTGTTGAAATACAGCAAACAGTCAAGTTTTCCAGCAGTAAACCATCATCTCTAATTATGGTATCTTTACAGCACTGTGTAGTTTGTGGAATGTATATACAATGACACAATGTACAAGATCATTACAGATCAAATTTCACAATTAGCACAGATAATATTTTAAAGCATTTATTGAAAACGAACTGTAAAAATTAAATACAACTCAAACATAGTACAAACTATATGCTTACGACACTGCTCTTTTTAAAATTTTAAAATTATGCAAATTCTGCCAATGTGATAGTCATAAAGTGAATAGCTAGTTCATTTATGTGTTATGTTTATTTATATCACACATATGTTCAAAATGAACTAGAGAACCATTGTCAGTACTATACTATGCCCTAGGCCTGTCAAATTAATTTTTTTATCAGTAAAATCTTTAAATAAAGTTAATTATCAAGTAGGCGTACATCATATTTCCAAGAAGTAATAGTTTTATATTCCTGTAGCAGTTAGGAAAAGTCCATTCTTCCAAATGTCATGTGTCATCACAAAACAAAGTGATTGCATGTGTTTCAAACATTACAATGGTGATAACAACTTATTGAATTTTATACCCAACCACAATCTTAACTGTATCATATCACTGAAATCTTGTCTGTCACTAACAAAATTATTCATTTGCCGACTTGATCAATTAATCCAATCAGCTACTTGACTAGCTATGATGCAAAATATAAAATATATTAGAACATGACATAAGCTAAAGTAGAGTGTAATTCAAGAGAGGTGATAATTCTCGCATAGCTTGAGGGGTGGTAGGGCTGTAGGGGAGGTGTCTAGCAATAGCCAAGAAGGGGGAGAAAAGGTGTGAGGGAGGGTATGGTAGGTAATATCCGAGCTGCTGAAAATGTAGTGTATGTACCATTATGTGCACTCAATGCCGCAATCGTGACAGTCACAGCTGCAATACAGTGTAACATAACCTTGCTCTCTCCACTTTTACTCTCTGTAATATCTCCAAATAAAAACATTAACTTGGGTAGATATAGCTTACCAATTATTTTACTAGTGTATGAGCCCTGGGTTGTACGACTTGGTAAAATTTAATTAATTGAAACAATTATGATAAACTGAGAGAAAACAAGTGGTGTGAAAAGAACCAAATTTATTACATATAACCTTAAAAGAATATTAGTAGGGTTCATAAAGAAACATAAATTGGATCATCAATAAGATTCCGTAATGCATTATTGTAAAAAAAAATAACAATCAGTGACGTTGCAATTATGAGAGACTATAACTTAAGAAATGGAAAAAAATTTTAGTACTAATTAAAAATTTTTTTTCCTAGACTCTTACTAGATTGTGAAATTGTATTAGAATAAAATTGAAAATTAAATGTTGGATGTTAGTTCAGTGTGATGAGTCAAAGAAAAATATAAATTTATTATTTCCTCCACAATATTAGCTAAACTGGTAGGGTAACGTTTCTTTTAAACTTCTTTGCTTTGTGGCAATATAATTAAGAGTAATTCTGCTGTTCATTTTTAAGAAATACTGCAAAAATTGTGAGGATTTCAGCTTGAGACATCTTATCCAGAGTATTCGTGGGGTTAAAATTTTGCACTACTTTAAAAAAAATAATATCCTCAAAATTTAAATTTAAGCAGAGTTGTCCACAATTTCTGAAACTCTTTCATGGTTTGGAATTTTTTTCTTGTCGTTACGGGAGGGCTGGGACTGCTTACCGTTGAAGTCTCCACCGTGAAGAAAGAAATTTCGAAAACTCTCCTGAGTTTGGAAATTATAAAAGAATATTGGTATCAAGGGAAACGTGGTACCCCACATCGTACAATTCTTCTCCCAGTTGCCCAGTGAGAGGTAATGCCAGGCCAGGATTCGCCCAACATATTTCCTGGAAGACGGAAACGAGAAGGCCTGGATATCTTCTACTCTTCAGTCGTAGAAAAAATTTCCCCGCTGCTTTCCAACAGGAACAAATGCAGCGCCAGGTCTCATAGATTCTCTTCAAAAGGAATTATAAGGCAAAAAAAGTCGTCTCGAGGCGTAATCTTACTCGAGAAAGTCTTTGTAGCCGGACTTCTACGTAGATTTTTCTTCCATTTTCTTCCCTTCGACTTTCTATATTAAAAAAATTTTCTTTCTTGTTGATTCCAAAGTGAAGGCAAAAATTCTGCTTCAAAAAAACGCAGTGAACATGGAAGTTATTCTTTCTACTAGCAAAAATTGATTAATGTGTGGTCTGTAAATGATCTGATTTTTAAATTAAATTACGTTTTTTCCTAGTAAGAGCCTTTACAAAATTGTATGATTATTAAAACATTTCCTGAAAATATACCATACATTTAGCAAACATAAAAATTTAAATTAACACTAGTCACAGATAAACATTACTACCATAGCACAATTACTTATTTAAATATTTACATTACCTGAATGTCAAAGACATAATAAAATTCTAAGCAATATCTGTGCATAGACATTATGTGTATGTTACAACAGTTACACAGACATACTGTATGTAAGAGCAGATCATGTGGTGTTACAGAGAAATATGTAATGAAAAGAAGCTTTGTGCCACACTTCTAGTAAAATTGTTTTATGTTATCTACCTCATCTTTGTTATTTTAAGATTGATGGACAACAAACTAGGAACTATGTACATTTTATTTTAACCAAGGTGTGAATGAATTGTTCACAAATCACAACACAGAAAAATAATGACGAGCATAACTGGAAATATTATGATAGTTATAGCAATGAAAACACAGAACAATTCAAGAGACTTGTGGTACAACAATTGGTTCGTTATAACATTCAATCACACTGACTTTGTCAATGAGGCAAGGCCTCCACCGCGGGGTGGGGAAGGTTCAAATAACCCACCCTGGTAGGCTAATACGTTACACACATAGCCTACATTAAACATAGTGCATTACAGAATTACTATACATAACATAGAAATAAAAAATGTAGGGAATAGTAGTTTTTCCCAGCAATACACCAATTTCAAGAGATGGCGCCTTAACGAAGATTTATCCCCCTGTAACCTATGTCAGTCACAAACTTAACATGTACTGCCTTAACAGTCGGTAGACACTTATCAGTTATGTGGAAGTTATTGTCTGCCTCACTACCAGATTGACAAAATTGTCTTGTTTCGTCTTCGTTTGTTGTTTTGTTCGACATTTGTGTGGGGTATTAAATGATTTTACTGTACCGTCCGGCAACATAGCACCTACCCGATTGTCCTGTAAACTGTTGCCGCCTAAACACCAGTAATTGCACTTACTCATCTTATCACCTCAAAAAGTGGTATTTTAATAAATTCCTCCGATTCATTCACCATGAACTTAAAAACACCAAAAACTTATTCCCGGCATTGACTGCATAACTTTTCACTTTTTTGCACTTCACATTCCATGTATTCATTTTTGTCGGCTGTAAAATTACAATAAGTTGTGTTATACTGTTACTTGCTATTAGAACGTACACATACTTCCCGGCTGTTGTTTTCACACTAGACGTTATACACTTACACCAACGCATGTGATTAGAGCGATCAGCACCGGAAGACTTAACTACCACACCCCTTCGCCACCTCGCTTGTGAAGGAATGGACTTGACCTCCCCATTTTCATCTTCTGCGCATAGCCGTGGATTGATTTCTAATTTGCCGGGGACTCTAAGTAGGCCTACTTTTGTGCTGAATCACAATATTAATTTATAATGCCATGGCACAAACACTGCCATCTTCAGGATCTTTCACTTAATTAAATCTTGTACTGAAATACATAATGGTTAGTATACTAAATTCACAAATTTTGTCTTCAATATAATCTCATAATTCCACAACTGGTGACACGTCATCTTCAGGAAGCAGCAGTTCAGATCTATCTGTTTGTTGTCAGTTGTAGTACAGTCAAGTCTCTGGTTACCATCTTCTTATACCTCACTGTTGAAATAATGCTTGCTAACCCAGATGGTATGCCCTCAGGGTTATGCCATTATTCTCATGGCAGTTTTCCTGAAACAGTTAAAGCATCTTAGTAAAACAACACATGAAATAATTAGTTTAATGGACACATTACTTTAGTTGACAAACACTGTGGCCATAGATAAAATTTAGTTTATTCTCCAAAAACAAATTTTTTTTGTATTGCACCTTACAACTTTGATACAAATTTGGCAACTGTCTGGTGGCAAGCTATAGTCTCTTCCTCAAACACCCACCAAACATCTCCTAAACCATCTCACCTTCCACTGTTACCAACTCCTCCAAAATCTAATTCTACTCCCTCACTGACCTCCTAAGCTTAGACTGTCTACCTAGTTATATTTTGCTTATCATCTGACATCACTGATGGTCAAAAGTTCCCTTCCCCTCTCCATTTATCTTTCACGCCCATATTTATACATTGCCTAGGTCCTGCATCTCCAATTCCACGTACAGGTTCCACCCTGCTACTGCATACTGTATGTAACATTAGCAGTCACTACTAACACCCTTTAATACCTTTGCAGCATACCTGGAGCCCTTCTCCCTTTAGACGCCTCTCTCTCTACCTGCCTTCTAGTCTCCTTGCAACAATATCCCTAGTTACTTGGATTTGGATGCTTCCTCTACCTCCTGTCCTTCCCATCTATATATGTCAGTACTCCTAACCTTCTGCTTTGTAAACCTAACAGTCTTTGTCAAGTTTATTTCAGATTGTTCTCTTCAACGCACAATCATATCCTACCAATGTTATCCTGCAACTTGTTCCCTCCACCCACCTCTACATATATCATACAGTCATTTTCAAACAATCTCATTTTTCCTTTCACCCCCAAATTAGTTGTGTTTGTCATTAAGCTAGGTCCTACCCCTAAAGCTTGGAGTGTAGGCTATATTACACTAACCCAAGCTTACTAAAATTCTCTTTGAAACACTAACTTAGGTCAACCAAATGAAACATGTTCTTATGAAAGCAACAGTCTATGTATGTTATTTATTTGCTTCTCATTCCGTTAAACCCACTTGTGTGCCTGTAGCCACAGGACTATGGAACATGTCAAGAATTTACATTTAGTTCTTGTATAACATTTTCATACCAATTGTATTTTGTTGACATGACTTGTCCAATATCTTTGTGCAAAAATGTAGGCCTACACAAAAATATCTGATGGGTGAATATACTACACTATACTACTATACTTGAACTGATAAACCCTCACAGTATGCAGAAATACAAATTCATGCTGCTAGGCCTACATTCCTAAAATGTAATTCAGTTTCCACTTCCATGGCAAGTTCTAAAAATGATTATTTTTACATTTTTCAGTCTTGCCTACTTATTATTGTATTTTTTTTTTTAATTAATCATCTTCTTACTACGATGTAATTATTTCTGTTGAACCTGACTGAAAACTACTCTTTAGAGTTTTTTTTTCCTATTAATAAACAACTATACATTTTACGACAATAATAAATTAAAACAAAAAATAACACATTACTTACCAAATATAACACTGTTGGGGCAGACGTTCGTATCTAGGCCTACTTCCATTTGCCGAAACACTTTTAAATTTTGTAGCCACTGTCTTTCTTTCTGAAGGTATACATCTGCTATTAAAAATAGCGAAACTATTAATTCTCGTCTTTGAAGATATGCAAATACAAATTTAAGTGAAGTCAGTCAAAACACTTGTCACTTCCCACTTGCACTTCACAATTCTTGCCAAGGAATTATGGTGTATAATTTTAGTAATCAAGTAATTTCCACGTATACACAAAGTTGATACCTGCATGAAGATGTCGCGAGCATGTTTTGTAAAAGATTATATATTAAAAACATATGGTAACTTGTAAACAAAGGAAAACCTCACCCAAAGATATTCACAGCGCTGCAGCAATTCGTTCAGCGGGGTCAGCAGCGCTACATGTAGGGTCACTTGCAGCACTGCCGCAGCGCTTTGCCCGCTGAAGGCGCCCTTCTCTCTTACAACTCCCCACAGTTAAGTAAACATCCTCATTCGTTCTTTCCTTCATTAACACCTCTCTTTTGAAGAACTCTATCCAACATCGAATTTGTGTCTCAAAATTCTTCTCTGCAATCCAACACAGGGCGCAAAGTTCCCTACTTCAGTTGCGTCGAACCATGGTCGACACGATAATGCTGAATATCCCTAAGGGCCGTAGTTATAAACTTCCTCTGAAGGCTTGCTGGCAAGCCCCTGGCCTTTATTCGCGCAGCAGTTCGCTGGCGGTCTTCCACCCTTCCTACACTATAGTTGTCTGCCGATGCCAGGAGATCGCCGGCTGAAAGGGAGTTGAATGGTTCTCCTTCATAAAATTTGGCAACACAGCCTCATTTTTAGCAGCGAACATAGACTCAAGTGCTCAAAGACCACTGTTATGAACACACCTAACTTTAAAAATAAAATCATTTCGATTTTGTTGTCTTTGTAGTGGGACATACATGATATATACGAAGTAATTGAAGGGGGGCGACGGAATTGTGCCGAAAGGAATAGTCACTATTCCGGTGTCGCCGTAAAGAAGACCCGGACATCCGACTACCGGAGTAGTCACTACTCCACCCCTCAATAGAAATTCAGGAGGCGTGTGCGGACAAATGCCAAAACGGATTAGTGTCTACTCCGCACTGTAGTAAATTAGTAAGTTTACAATCCAATTGGAAATAGTCTCTAAATAGGCCTAACCAGGAATATTTGAAAAAATGTCACCCGGAATAGTGTCGAATTTTTTCCACAGATATCCGTCTATCCGTCATAGAATACTACAAACGAGTTGTGACATACCACTTTATTGTGATATCCATGTAGTTTAAGTCTGTTGCCACCAGATTGCAGTGTTACAAGGATCCGTTTAGCTGGGTTCACAATTAAAAACTTAAGAATTATGACGTGTAGCTAAGAGTTTGTGTGACGTGTGGGCCATGACTTAAGACCTAACAGATATAGCGAAATTTTATATTCTTCCGTAAGAATTAAGGGCATTAATCAATCAGAGCATTCGGGAAGTTAAATAAACATGGCGGATATTAAAATAATATACGTTAAATACGGTGTGGTGCTATATATGATGGCTTTGGCATATAATGATCATTTCAAGCTAAAAAAATGCAGTTAAGCTTATATTTACTTTTAGTTTAATGACAGAATAGCTGTATGAAAAGCTTTTAAAAACCCATTTGGCTGGCGAACAACTCGTAGTATATTACTGTTTCGTATACATGGCATGTAATTGTTTATAAAAATGGTAATCTGATTTAATGGAAATTCTTGCTAAAATAAAAGAAATATAACATGTTTGTTACATGTACTAGTGCAGACACTTAACATATTTGAAATAATTGTTTAGAAGCTTTATATATAATATGCATGCAGAATTTGGTGGCTCAGAGGTGAAGTTTTGGTTTGCTGACCCCAATGTTGATGGTTCAATAAAACTCACTTGGAATGTATATTTTTAGTAATTTATATTTGCACATTACGAATAAGTGAAGTTTTCTTGGGTTTATATGTGCAGCCTCTGTGTAATGTGATTACCCAACTGTACGAGAACTGTTATTCAAGTAATGAATATGGAAATGCAATTTTTAATTTCTAACATTTTTATACATTGGTTTTTCATCCATACAATTCCTTGGAGATATTCTGGACAACTGACGACGATATATATTGAGGACTCAAAAGTACTTTCACGCCTTTGAAGAAAGCAGAGTAGTCTGGTTGTTATTAATAATTAAACACTTTTATTATGCACGAACATTACTTAAGACATTTTTCCGTGTGTGTGATTGGCGCTTACTGCATAATTCTTAAGTTTTTAATTGTGAACAAACCTTTAGAATGTGCGCTGTACTTAATTATCGACCACAGACCGTGTTAACAACAGTGTGCAGTCATAGAAAAGAGAGGGAAGCATAGAAAGCCTAATCTACTACCGTGTTGGGAGCTCTCTAGCAGCTGTGCACAATACTAAGAAAGAAAAAATCTGCATGGAAGTGTGGTCTATATCCCTTTTTTTTACTGTATCCGCATGTATCACTTATTTTTGCTACAAGTTTTTCTTTTCGTTACGATGCTGCTTTCTAGGGAATACGAAACTTGCCTACTAGTGCATGGACCCCAATTTAAATATTTTCGGTGCATGTATTATATTAGCCATTGTCATTACATATTCTTTTAGGGGAAATAATGATGCATAATGCAAACATATTTTATATATTCCATATAAAGCAGCATAACTTAAATTTAACACAAATAAAATGGTTTAAAAGCAATGAACTTGGTGATAAATATATATATAAATGTATGTATACCTATATATGTGCAGGCTGTGTGTGTATTAACCCCACTGTTAAATTTTAATTATGAACTCTCCTTCCCCTCAACATATTTTTATTACAGGACTGGGTCATATATATTTGTGGTGTAGAATTGCAACCTCATATGTCAGAACACGCAAAAGCACTTTAAAACATAGTAATCACAATATACTTAGGACTAACTGTTCAGACATCTTTACCATACAAGAACATAAATTATATAACACACATATTAATATGTACCGGTACGTATTTCTGTTGACATACATGGTGGGCGTATGCGTGAAATTAAATTATTTCGACATACGAGGTTACATTTCAACACCCTCAATATTGTCAGGACTAGATGAGGGTGAACTTAAAAATATAGGGAGAATTTGGGGGTTAAGGGTAGAGGTCGCTTGGCTTAGGGGGAAGGAAATGTACTTGAGAGGAAAAAGGGATCTTTGGGTGATAGGCAGAGGTGAAGAATAATAATAACTGGTCTACTTAAAAGTTAACATTTAAATTACTATAGAGAATTTCTACTATCTAAGACTACTGAGAGGTGGGCAGTTTATCAAATATATTTATGAGTAAAGTGAAAGAGAAATAAAAGAGGGTAAGTTCTTTAGTAAAACAATAACAGTTTTATTTTTAAAAGATATTATTACAAAAGATAGATCTCCTAATGTTGAACAGTATTTATAAGTTCTAGACGTTGTTGAATTCTATTATAAATATTCAGAATAATTCAGTTCGTAGATGGGAGTTGTTCTTACAAAAATAAATAGAAATGGAAAAAAAATTATTTCTATAGTTAAGTTATCTGATTGGAGGGACGAGTTATCTTCCACAAATTAATTGTCTATCACATACTACAATCATTAACCTTGAGTGAACAGGATAAACCTTCCACTATTAATGTATTCAAATAAAACACAACACCGCCGGATGCGACAAAAATAAAGAAATGCCTAACCTCACTTACCCGAGAAGATGTCAACAAACAAACAGCCTGTACTTGACTCTATTTGTACGATCGCCCGACCTGCTGCCTTCAAGACATAGCTTCAATGACAGCTCCTTCCAAACTGCCCTGCACTCTCGTACTAAGTAACACTAAATACCCTAGCCAAAAAAAAAAAGAAATAGAGAGAAACTATACTCATCTTAATGATTTGATACACCGTCTCGCCCAGCTCCCCATTCTCTGTCTCGCCGACATCCTGCCACAACAGTGCCTCGCCAAACACTGAGCCGCTCCCCTCACCTATGCTTGACAATTTATCGACTCGCCCACGGGCGGAGCCTCCCCTCCAAACACCGCCTTGTTGGACTCGCCCAGTCGAACTCCCTCTCTCTGCCTCTCTTCCAGGCACGTGTTCTCTCTCAGCCTCTCCTACGTCACAACCCAGCTGGGCAATGAGCAGTGAATGTCCTCACAAGAAAAAAAAACTGCAGCACGCGGGAGGATTGCAACAGACTAGGTCACAGAAACATCTGGACGTGGACGCAGACGCAACCAAGGGGCATGGCAGGGGGTAAGAAATACGCGGAAATCGTGCAGAAGTGCCAGATGGGCATACTACCACCGAAATTTCCAGACAGCCCCTGGCTAATGACCGCTCGGCACAGTAAACAGCCCGGACATTGTCCCGTCTACACAGCAAGCAAAGTTACGTTAGGAATTTACTGACTACGACCGAGACAGTGAACTCTACAAACTTCCTGGTGCGGGCTTCTGTCTCAATCAACTGCTATAGGAACAGCTAAAATACAGCTACAAACAATCTGCCTTTATTCCCCAAGGCTTTAGCAAAGTGTTTTAACAATAAATCAATGTTGAAAAAAAAATATCTGACTATGCTATCAACAACAGGTATCTTAAGAAAAAAGCAAAAATTAAAAAAAAAATATTTCCTCAAATTTTACCGTCGTGACACTATCCCACCCATACAAAATTTGTGGACCCCAGACATCTATACATGGTTCTGACGAAAAATCATTATACATTTGCATACATTTGCTATGAAACCACAAAAATTGTACGATGTGTACAAGTGTATGCTACCTCCGCCCTCACGACCAGATTTACAAATAGCTAACTCCCATTGCGATGTTTGATAATGTCCAAAATGATTTACAGCATTATATACATTTTTATGTTGTCTTGGCTGTTGGTAATAAGAGTCCATACTCCTTTACATTATATCTGTGTGTTCTGAATGAGCATAAATTTATGCGATTTAATTTGGGTGGAACTGACTTGCTGTGCTGGCGTACTGGATGTCCCATGACGTCCGAGAGATCTTCAACTCCAATCTTCACTATTTTTGTGGGTGTACAGAACTCATCAGGGCAGCTCTCCAGGACGGCACGACCCATGTCCAGCAGCCACGCCACAAGCCACTCCGCCCAATCTCGGAAGAGGAAAACTGAAACAAATTCAGGCAGCTTCAACACTTCTATACAGTCCACAGGTTTTGACACAGTCGTTTTATTTACTTTAGGTATTATTTTTAATTGAAAACATTACAGGTATTTAGATCTGGTGGGAGAAGCAGAGTACCACGACACTTTTCACAAAAAAAAAAAAAAAACAAGTTTAAATACCTAATCCTCAACAAAGTTCTATCATATATGTAAACAAACTTATCAAACATATCATTACACAAAAATAATCATAATGAAAACATAAAAGTTGTAGTAAAACTTACAGCAAATAGAGTTTAAGGCACGACAGAAAACTTCCCTAACCTTAATAATCTTCTTGACTATAGTTCCTTACTTCTTGGTTACGTACTAATTGTTTTTAAACAGTTCCAAATGCCAAACGATCCACACTCTTCTGAAAAAAAAAAAAAATCATCTCGCTTAACCTTCTTCCAGTGGGCAGTCTTTAACATGCCAACGCAAGCAACTCTCTGCTACAGTCCCGGTGCTTGCTGACAAGAACAGCCCCAACAAACCTTGATGTAGGCGTCCCCACATCTAAGCCTCCTCTTTTATCAGTCCATTCCACCATCAGTCTTCTGGATTCAGTTTACTCTCCATGGCAGATAAACATCATCCGACAGTCTTTCCCACTACCCAAGTCCAGCGACATAGGGAGAGTACATCAGACCCTGGAAAATCCATCATACCACAGTCCAGACCAGGGCTGGAACTCTATCCCTCTACTCAATCCGCTCTAGGCATCCTGGATAGATCAGTACAGTCCACACACAGACTCCAAGTCCACCGCTCACTGTGCTGCTGGTCCCACAGGTAACCTCCTCTGAACCACATGTCACACTGGAGATAACACGACTGTCCACATAGCAGTCAAAATAAAGTATGGGCTTCCCCTTGACTGGTAGAGACACAGTTCATGGAAGTCCACACACACAGCAGAAATCACTGTTTCTTCTCTAACTTCACAAGATACTGCAAGAACTAATGTCATTGCCTGAACTCTCCCCCTCACCTATATATAGATAACTAGCATTTATAACCCCTTTAATAGCAACAAAGACATAAACATATTTAAATTCTTAAAAAAAAGGAAAATTATAAATTGTCTAACCTAAACGAAACGTGATACCAAAGATTCTCCCATAGACCAAAAAAAATATTTTTTTTTCTCTGCATTTTGTTATTATTGGGTCATTCCGGGTAAGTTCAACCATTAATTCTGAAAAATTTAAAAGTAATTTTAGTTTACACACTTTCTCACTTTGACGTACAAATTAAAGTACCTCTTTTAAATCTGAAAGAACAAAAGAATGCAAAGTATGTTCCATTCACAACAGCCTTAGCTCAGATTACATCATGAGATCACAATGGTATTCCACTAGGTTTACGTTATTATTAACTATTAAATCTCTATATCATAATTGAAGTTTTCTATTCTTACATAACAATACTGCCACTGTCATACTCACTTTACAATTTTTCTTTTAATTCAACGATAACCACAACTCAATCTCTGTACCCTCTGTCGTTCTCATTGTGGCTTTAACCCTCCCACTATTTCGCAATTTGTTTAAAATATTTTCATCTGCAGTCTCTCTCTAACTGACCCACTCACTGCAGGGTCTGTTCCAGCAGGCCTTTCCCGCTGACATCTTCGTAAACTATAGCATTTCCAACAAAGGCACATTACAAATATGACGGTTAACATAACAATTACAACTGTTACTCCTATTTCAAGGTTCAAAGCTGTCTCAGCACTCATTGCATCCACTCTGGGCATCGTTCCAAGTCCAATCAAAAAAGGATTTCTAAAAATTATTACCAACAATACAATAATGACCAAACCTAAAGATATTGAAACCCCCCGTTTCGTATGAATTCGGGTGGTAACGACTCTGCCTCTCTCTGAGCTAATTAGGGAGACAGCAGAGTTAAACATAATTCAAAAAAGGGAGGTATCACAATGTTCAGACATGTTTTGTGGTAAGGAACCATATATTTGCTATAAACACAATATAAAAGATGCTGGGGAGGACGGACAAAGTTAAAGTCT
>PNEQ01120264.1:0-41270 GCA_003012365.1 Medauroidea extradentata | reverse complement strand
ACTTAAAATTTACTTACTATGGCTTTCTTCCTTAGATTTCCCCATACATTGTTCCGTAGAAAAACATAATCCTTGTCATTCGTTATTAAACCAATGGACACTGCATACTCTCTTAATTCCTCCCATTGTTTTCGCTTGTCATCTCTTCCTAGGCTTGAAGAGAATTTGCCGAACAAAATCTCTTTCTTACTTAAAACATATTGTAAAAAACTAATGTTTTTCAGGTTTTTAGTGTTTCGCGCCATCTTTTCAAATTGTAACAAATGCCAGCATCAGCGCTGTCTATTGAACATTATTTGAACAAGTATTTTACTGTCGTAACTTACTGTAGTGAAATTGACACTGTATATACCGCAGTAAAAATATTTTTATGAAACGAAGTATTTTACTAAAGTATGGAAGCCGAGCTACTGCAGTAATATACTGCAGTAAATTACTACTATTTTATGAAACAAGGCCCTGGAGTGCAAGATTCCCGCCGATCCATTGTTACTATGGGACTTTAAGCTGTTACGGCGTAATTTTATTAATAGGAAATCTGTGTAATAAAATTCAGTTCACGCTTCTTGCTTAGTTTCGCACCCGTACGGTTAGTATATTTTGAAGAACGACAGTCTAAAAAGATTTTTTAGCTATGTTGGAAGACTTAAGAAAAAGTAATTTTAACTAGCACGGTGACTTACCAATCACATTTCGTCCTTGGTCAAGGCGTGATTTTATATTGTACTTTGACACATATAACACATATGCAAAAGTTTAGCAAAAGACTTATTTTAAATCGCATTACAACACATTTAATGGGCTTGGCAGTCGGTTTCCTTAAGAGTAAAAATTAGTTTTCTGCAAATTCATTGTATTTTATATTTTGGTATAATTTTTCATGTGATATTATCAGATAATTGTAGTTGTGTTAGATGTTATTTGATTATGTCTCACAATCGAAATTCAAAACAGTGCTGTAATACCATGTTAATCCTTATATTACCATGAATGCTTACGACAACAGTACACGAATAAACACTCCATAGATATTCATTAAGGCTTTTACGTATGATTTTAAATTGTAAATTATATCTCAAAGCAAAATTAGTATGATGTTAAACCCTGTTTGAAAACGATTTAACTGTCAGCTTCCAAAAAATTTCTTCGAGCGTTGCAATGACTATGTCTATACCATTGCAAAAAATCAATCTAATGCAATTTGAATTGTACTTTATTAATTGTTGAAATGTTAATAACTCTGTAAACAAACAACACCGTAGTTAAATTTTAGTGGTTATGTGATTTTATCTAATGTCGTTTAATGTGAAGTTACAAAACCATGACAAATCTTTTAAATGTATGAATAACGTTTTGTACTTAAACAGCCGTGCCAGGTTTTTTTAAATTTCCGAGTGTGACGCGTGGGGAAAGCGGAGTGATAAAAGCTATATATAGTAGAAGGCTCGACGAGAAACTTATCGCCTATATTCGCAGCGGGTTATACGGGCGTGCAAGATTATCGTAGAAGTCGTTTTCTTGTGGGACTTCAGGTGGGGACATCAAGATTCAATTTATTTTTGGATAGTCACCTACGAACCAACGCACGCAACTCGTTTTGCACTTTACGAATACCGGCGGCATTTCCGGAGTTACAGCAGTCTATAAATTTTTTTTTTCCAGTTATTTTAGACGGACACCAATATCACGTATCTTGCGTGCTGAATTTTCACCATAATATACGTGTGGTTTCAAGTGTGTTTTCTCTTTGTAGATAATCGTAATAGGAATACTTATAGTTCCACGTAATTAAGTATTCATGAGACATGCTACAAGACCGTCAATAAGCCAAGTACCAACTATTTTAAAGTTTATAAATCAGAGCGTTCCATTACTACTGAAAATCGCTGGCCAGTATTCTCAGTAACGTCAGCTATAGTTACATTTCGGCTGAAGACCACTGATGGCCAACGAGGAGGTTTTTGGCCGACTCTTCGCGCGAGGCTACAACGGCTACTGGTAACCATCACTGAATGTACTGAAGCTCTGTATCACGTGTTGTGCCAGTAAAAACCGACGAGATTCAATTCACATGTCCTTCAGTAAACTTTTTTCTTAATTCAGTTCATGGTGTTACGTCACAGTATACTAACACGAGGATGTGAGAATAATATTAAATACTTATTAGTTGTTTTTACATACTTTTTCCCCGCGAAATGTCAATTTTTAAGAAAAACAAAACAAATAATAAAACAACTGATATCGGGCAGGCTACTATATAACAATGTTGTTTGAAAATTTTAACACTGGTGTGGTAACACTGTTATTACAGAGAAGTATAAGTTATTTTCGGGAACCATATGCTTAAATAAATGTTCCATTCGGAAATAAATTCCGCGTCTGTGTGGGATAAGACTAGTAGAATGTTGGTTATTAAACCCGAAAAGTTTTACACTACACTTATGTATGACGTAGTTCTGTCATATTTTTTCCACAACCATTTGCTGCGGATTTTGAAGTTTAAAAAAATAACATAAATGCAAGCACTAACAATTGAAGATTATAGATTTAGGTCACAGCAGACAAGGTTATGTACATGATCATTACTGCCAGTCATTCCGAACTATCAAATTGCCAAAGAACTGCTGACGGGAGTTTGTGAATGTGAGATCTAGAAATTTTTAAGCACTAATACTCTGTCCACCCTAAGATTGCAGCACAAATAAAAATTGCTAACGAAATAAGTCAAAGCAATTGCATTATGTCTTGATTCCGACATTGTGATTGTGTCGTAACATAGTTTCCTTGTGTTTTCCAATATTGCCAACGACATTCATGGTGTGCAAAATTGTATTGTCATCTACTTGAATGAATAAGCTGCAACCTTAGAACGGATAGAGTATAGGACGACCCATGGATGCGTATCGCGTTTTATAGTCTACTAGCTGGCCCTGCGAACTGTGTTCCGCCTTAGATGCAATAAGTAAGCAGATTTTGGATTAGTATTTTAATGATTCTTTATTTTTCATGTATGTTGGTGCATATGTTGCACTCTTCATTTGTTTTACTATCAGGCGCAAGAACAAACAACGCAGATGGTCTTCCTACCCGTGAACATGCATTGTCGGGAGAGATTCGATCGTCTTGGTCGCGGCATTGTCAATGATGATTCAAAGAGAATGCAAATAACTGATTATTACTGATTATTGATTTCTGACAAAATTTATAATTATCAAATTTTCAAACATACTTAACCATAGACAAAATTATGTTTAGCTGTCATTTGCGTTTTGTTATTCCATGTCATATGCGTTATTGTTATACCACGTTTTATACTGACTTGTATTCTCTTTGACGTCAAACGGGAACGCGGTCGAACGGGATAAAAAGTATCCTATGTCCTTCTCGTGGTTCTAAGCTACCTCCACACCAATTTTCAGCCAAATCAGTTCAGCCGTTCTTGAGTTATAAATAGTGTAACTAACACGACTTTCTTATGTATATATATATATATATATATATATATATATATATATATATATATATATATATATATATTATAAGCTAAGGCCATGTTTCTGAAATATCGAGCTGTAATCGCATTGGTAACATGAGTCTGCGGAACATTTATTTATAAATTAAACTATTATATTATGGTGTGCTATGAAACATTAAGATAATCTGTACATACCCTGTTCATGAAAGTGTGTTACTGATATCACGATTAATACCTTAAAAATATAAGGACAGGTTATAAAATGCAAGTTTTTGGTTGATGTAAACCGGAACGGAAAAATTCGCGACTGAAAATTGACACTGAAAACCAATATCTGTTGAAATATTCAAAATAAAAAAAAAAAGAAATAAACTGTGATATGTTTACTGTACTTTGGTAATAAGATAAGAATTTGCGAAAAAAAAATTCTAATACCTTTCAACATTTTTTTTAATAAACCCGCCGTACGGTAAGTTAATACATTCAGAAACGAACTGTTGAAAAAATACTAGGAATGTTTCCGTATTTATTATCGTATAACTATGTAAGCAAATGGAAAATCAATACGGTGAGATAAAACATACATACATTATTTATTGTTACGCGTCTGCAAATGTGAAAGATGTTCGTAATAATTATGTTCAAAGTGAGTTAAAAACGTATGTTATACGATAGTTTGCGAATGGTTAGGTTGGTATTGATTACGTAGAAATAGTTTTTCTGTATATTGTGAACAGCGGCTAAAATATTGGAAATCGTTTTTTGGAATATGTACACAATGTGTTCATTTCCAGGTAATGAAATAAAATAGATTAACATTCAGCATATATTACAATATTTTAGAGGTTACGTAAGTACTGACGGCGGATGAACAATGTAAGTCGGCTTGCAGTACAGCCGTCAACCTGGCAATGTTATTGTTGACGTTTGGCGGAAGGATATGTATTTGGTGAGGAAACAGAGCCAAGCTAGAAGCAGAACTTCCAGAAAGTATCAAGGTACTATATGGCGGGTATAACGTCGTAGCTAATACGTACTGCGCATTGCGTGTTGTCTACCAGCAAGGCTTCTTATTTTGTACGTTCATTTTTATGAAATCTGTTCACCTGATGATGTTACGACAAGACGACCTTTAAGCTTCTATAGGGTCTTCTGAAGACTGTGTAATTCAAATCCTTGATGAAACCAGTTATCTACTTAGTGTGAAAGGTTTTCGAAACAATTGTTTTACAGATTGCACAGCTCAACAGAACCGCTCTCGGGAATTCACGACACATTCCTTCCTCATTCCTGGGTAAATAGTGAGCCGGCTGCTCGACAACCAAGCTAACCCGAATATTCGATGAGGTGAGAGGAGTATGGAGCAGCGATGGAATGAGTTGGGTGGAGGAAACAGGAATTCCCCGAGAAAACCCACTGGCCAACGGTAATTACTGTAACATGCGAAATCTCCGGGCTCGGACCCACCGGGGATTGAACCCTGTTCACCTAGATATGAGGCGAGAGATTGAATCCCTTGACCACCGTGGATTTTAATAAAATACATAAATAATATAAAACGTAAAACATCTTGTAAATTCTACAAGGTATTCTGTTCTGCAACTATAAAACAAACTGACAATAAATATCTCAGCAAAAACGAAACGTTATCACAAAGTGAAACTAAATGATCTAGAGGTACTTATAGAATTAACTCTGTGGAGTAGGGTTGGTTATCTCGATCAGGAGTATTTGAAAAACTCTTTTAACATTCTTCAAGGTTTAAAAATTACGGTAATTGAAATATTGTCTACATATTGTCTGCGTGATAATTATTTTTGCTAAATGCCACATTCACAGTGCATTTTTACACATATTATGTTTATATTAAAATATAATATTATGTTTAGTAGTTGACCGAGAGGCCATCAGTTGAAATTTCAAACACGGATAAACTTACCTGGGATTATATTCCGTACACCAAAAACTTGAAATTTTAATTGACCTTCCCTACCCTAGAAAACTTTCATAAGCGCCTTAGGTAAGCAAACCTGCAACACAGAAACTGAGACGAAGATAAAATAGATTCACAGTATTCCACAACACACGAATTCTGGACGTTGTGATGATTAGACAAATGCACAACATGACGGGCCAACAGTACCGACAAAAGAGAACAAAGTACTTATCTTTCGAAAAGTTTGCCGGGAATGTTTGGGAGCTGCCGTATGGCCCCGTTATTCAAGCAGGCGAAATTTCTTGTTTCTCTGCGTGATCAGAAAGATCTAAATGTGAATACTTTAACGCTTAACTCAGTCTTTCACTCTCATTAATAAACTATCTAAACAGTTCGGAATGTTAGCTACACCGTTTCTAGACTAATTAATATTATTTTGTATAGCTAAGAATCAAAACTAAGAGAGACATTAACGACGCGAATGTTCAATTATAGATGGCACTCGTCCAATGAAATTGGCGCTTCGACAATGACGCAGTTTAACTGCATTTGCCTGCGTGTAAACACATGGAATTTTGTGGAGGTGAGGGGCTTAAGATTTTTGTTGGTGTAAGTTGGTTAAAACAGTGTCTTCGGGAACAATACTTTGTAATCACATGTAAAGTACAGTGCATTCTTGCAATCTTGCAATATTGAAATGATACTTAGAAATTCAGTTTAAAGTGAAAAATAAGTGACAGGAAATTCTTTCGAAAAATGTGTAAAATATGAGTGACAAATAGTGTCAAATCTTCGTGACTTAAACCACTGTGAATCTCAGTCTCTCAATTGTCTATTTGTTTTACTGCGTAGGCAAGCTTACGTGTATGCGCGTCAGGTGAAATATCAGTATAATGTACCATTGATAACACAGTAAAAGACAACACTTTTCGGTAAACTACATATAGTGCTTTGAAGTCCACCAAGTAGAGAAACTGAGCTATAATACCGAGTGTTAAACCAGCCACAAATTAAGATCATGTTGAAGTTAAGTAGTTTATTTCAACATTTCTGAATATCAAATTAAAAGCACAAAATTTTATTTACATGTATATATATATATACACACACACATTTGTAGAGCTACGACTTTGTGGCGAAAGGATTTTTGCATTAATTAGTTTCAATGCCTTATACAAATCTGCAATTTTACTTTAATGGTCAACGAGAGGATGTTTTATCTCTCACTTGTCTTGTGTTTTGCTGGTATATCACAAACATGCCGTTCCATAATAACCACGTATTTATAATACGTTGTTCGGGATGAAGTGAGCACTAAAATTAACCGTTGAAAAATATCACTAACCTTTTCTGCACGTAATACAACGTTCTCTATAGTTGTTAAACAGCTTGTAGGGTTGACAGGAAATTGCGCAATGTAGTTCCGTGTATTTTCCTATTTAAATACGACAATACCGAAACAAAACCAACCGAAATTGACATAACTTTCTTTATGTAATTACTAAACATTTTTTTATCAAACTATATCGATTAATTCTTACAACACAATTTATTTAACACGCGCAAACATCAACTGACGTTTCTTGAGAGGTTCGACATGTTCTGTTGTTAGCCGTTACGCGCGGAAAGATACGAATTGGCTGTAAATAGATTTTCAGTAAGGTTTTTTTAGAGCTCACTTTATCCCGAACCGCCTATTTTGCAGTCTCAAAAGAGAGACGTGTCTGAATAAGGACACTTTACCGATAACCAGAAAGCAGAACTACCTATATACACGTAAGGCACTCAAACGAAATTATGCCAAAATAGTTTCGCGTTGAACTTGTGGCTCCATTCATCGGTTATTGGCTGCAACATATACCTTAGCCATTTGTGAGTTTGTTGAATGGTTGAACACTGGTATGGATTTTGCAAATCTTTAAAGCTACAAAATTTTGCGAATATCTGTAAGAAACCATAATTCTAGGACCTTTAACTTTCATCTTCGTTTACAGTCATAAAACACAGTACTGAAGTAACAATTCTGAAGAGATAAATGACTATATTTGCTATAAAAACATGATACTTGATTTTTCCTGGCCTAATATTGAATTGGCTACTAACGCAACTTAATGAAGAAAGCGAGATGCTAAATTTAACCTGTCGATTTCCCACAATAACTTCTGTTTTAAAATATTTGTGATTAATTGAAATCATATGTTATATGTTCATCTTAAATTGGACTTGTAATAATTCTTGAAAGTTAACCGATAATTCCCTTGCAATGATTCTGCATGACAAGGTAATAAAAGATTATATTATTACGTATTTCGAGTAGTTTATCAACAATACATCATATGTTTTGACAAAGAGAACATTTTGGACATACAACTCGAATAAGTTTTGGCTTGAAAACTGAAACATAAAGAAAATTGTCTAACACTTTCCTTTATAGCAGTGCTATTTAGCTTCAACTGTTTTGCGATAATTATTATTAAGTTTCATTTTATCATAAACGAGAGCAGATATAAAAAATTTGCCTGGCAGGTTTACATAAAACAGTTTTTCAGTGACAGATATTTTTTTTCAAAACAATAAATTATACTATTTCGTAGAGAAAGTCATTTAACCACAATTTAATTAAGTACATAATTAGTTAAAATTATAGAATTTACTGTCTTGAATATGAAATCCAACATGGATAAGCAGATTTTAAACAGAACTGCCAGGCAGATTTTGGATATCTGCTATCGTTTAGGCGTTAAAAATCAATACCACTAAAAATTTGAAACACGAGAGCACGACCTTAAAGTTACAGCTGACATAGAGTTTATGGTCTGCAGGTCTCTGAAAATTTCACAAATTACTGTTATTTTTGTGTCATCGTTTTCGCGTCACCGCAGTCGTGTCGTGTTGTCATTGTAAATCCATATCTTCTGGGTGTATTATTGCCACAGCTATAACTATTGCCATGTTGACGAAATGTGGTCTTACCATCACGTCGTATCAGCGTCATACATTTAGGCAGCTACATAAATGTTCCTAATTAAAAAACTTGTGTCACAAGGGAGAATATAATAAGAAGTCTCATGTTAAAAAACAGGAATCTCATTTTCACCGAAGACACTCTAAGTGTGCTCAGACACCGTCCCCCCTCCACAACTATATACCAACGACAGAACACACATAATGAATAACGAATAAATAGGTTTCAGAATTGCCATGCTCACAATGTAGCTTTCGTTATTACATTTAACATTTAACTTTTCATCATACCAAATAAAACTATTTGTTGATCATATGCGGTAATAAACATACATAAATTGAATGGGTGAGCTGAAGAAGGAAAAGATTCCACTTTGGCCAACATTCGGGAAAACAAAAAAAAATTGACACTAAACTATAGGTTGAACGGCAAAACTTAAAATTAAACATTAGTTTGTTCAATTTAAGGAAATGTAACATTACCTGGAAAACACAATACGTTTTATGTACTGAAAGTTATATGCAATCAAAGTCGAAGGAATGGTTTTCTTTCCTCTCTCTCTCCCTCTCTTTCCATTGAGTGGAGAATCTGAAACTCTATGAAACAATAATTTACAGATACTTTTTCATAAAGTGTTGTTAATTAGTAATACCTCCACTGTACTAACCACATATTTAGAATGTCACATGCTGTACATTTACAACACTGTAGACTACATAAACAAAGAAATACTACTGTAGCGAATATTGTGGTGAATAGCCAATCATGCCATAACGCTGAGGTTAAGAAGGGAAAGATTTCCTTTTACATTTCATTTCCTAGAATCCTTTCTTTCTTTAGCTCAATCAATGAAGCTACATATATAATAAAACTTGGCTATATCAGTTCATCTTCGGTAAATTTTAGAATGTTTTTCCTTTTTCGACTAACCCATTCAATAAATTTCGTTTTTATTTCATTGCAACGCTGGTTTTATATTGCATACGTTTTCTAACGGTAGAGGGGAGCTTAGGCAATCTGCGATTAAGACTACAGGTTCCGATTTATGCCAATTTTAGTAAGTTTTATTTTTTAAATCCTGAATGGGAGCAGATATCTTAAAACAGTGACATGAGAATGTTGGATACTGTGTGTACTATGCCGCCAAATATTTTCAAAACATAATATTTTATCATTTAAGCTATTTATTGAATTTAATAATATTTATTTAACAATTAGCCAAAGCTATAGAAACTTGTGTTTTGAACAAAAATTAGGCTACGTAGTACACTAATGATTTCTAAAATGGTTATGTAATAGTATTGAGATATCTTCTCCTTCAAGGATTAAAAGAAGTAAATAATTAAACTCGCAAAAACAACACAAATAAGAACCCGTTCCCTTAAGGAAGTTCAAAAACCATAAAATCGTAACTTTTATATTTTTATGAAAACATTGATAGTTTTGTAGACGATACTTGCGTGTACATTATACTCTTAAGAAACTATTTTATCTCTCATATTTTTGTCATAACGGGGTGTCAAAGTCAAATTTTGCTTGTTATACTGCCATGCATATAGGGAAAACCAACTGACATACTTAAAAATTCACTGTGAACTTACAACCCACGAGATATGCAATAAAACATTAAAAGTACTCACAACGTAATATTTTTAATTGGAAAATAATCGCAAATATACGGAAAAAATTTTGCAAATTCAGACATTTTTTAAAATACGAAAACAGTTCGCAGAATTTCTTCATATGTTTTATTACGTAGCCCATAGTATGTTATTTTACGTACCTAAGTCAATTGGTTTTCACTATTTGCATTGCAGCAGAACATGTAAATTTTGAATTTGACGCACCGTTATGAGAAAACTACGCCAGCTGAAAATTGTTTCGTAATAGGAAACTGAACTCACAAGTATCGTTTATAAAACTACGCTATTTCATATCAATATATAATTATGACTTTATCGCACATGAACATCCTTAAGGAGGAAGCCTGCCAAGGGCGCCAAGCGATTATTAGAGATTCGGCCGTTACACAATTATTTAAAAAAACATCTCAGAGTGCCTATGTATGGCTGGGAATATCATTAAAAACCTTAAACGTTTCACAAATACAAACCCTTTCGATGTTCTTCATGTACCAACCACTTAAGTTAATTTTCACGCTGACGGAAATGGCGAAAAGGAGTGTTTTGTGGTTTATTTTATGCCTGAAAATCTTAGCGCAGAATCTTTTAAATAATATAGCCGTTTACTATACATATCTGTCTGGAATATGACTTCATAAAATGACAAGGACATAAAAAATGTCTCGTACAGGCGAGTGGTCGGTTAGAAGACTGCACGCCACTGCACCTAGATGCTAGAAGGAGGCGTAATACTTGTGCTGAGTCGTTCTTACCACTTCCGCACTTTTAGGACAAGAAAGCCCGAAATACGTTCACCTAGGCTGCTACCTTAAGATCGTTCACGTGGCAAAAATGCATTGTTCTAGTTTTACACGGCATAGTAATTGCTTTATATACGGCATAGTAATTGATTTATAGACGGCATAGTAATTGCTTTATAGACGACATTGTAATTACTTTAAAGACAGAATAGTAATTGCTTTATAGACGGCACAATAACTGATTTATAGACGGTATAGTAATTGATTTATAGACGGCACAATAACAGAGTAGTCCGATTCCAAAACTCGTCTTGTCTATCACAAAGGAAAAATAAGTTCTGAACAGTTTTGTGTAGCTTTAAAACGTCCGCTGAAGTTGAAGTAATGATAGGTTCCAAAGCTTACCTCATTCAATAACAGATACACTTTGAAAAACTGCTTTGGCCGTGTCACAAATTGGTACGCAAATCAGTTTTTTTCGCGATTTGCTCAGTTTTAGTGAAAGTGGACAAGGGGAGTTTTGGAACTGGACTACTCAATTGTTCTATAGACGGCTTAGCAAATGCTTTATAGACGGCATAGTAATTGCTTTACAAACGGCATAGAAATTGCTTTACAGACTGCATAGAAATTGCTTTATAAACGTTACTTGTGAATACATTTTCCTCTTGTAAAATTTTTTTAACGTCACAGTTTTCCATAGTCAAAATTTGCAAGTTATGGGAATGTGGTGATAACAAAAACCAAGTGTCTTACTCGAATGAAATAATTTAAACTGAAACTAGATATTATGGGCAATATGTAAAAATATTTAAAAACACACAATGAGATTAATTTGTACTTTTCAAAAAATTCTAAAAACTATGATAATTTACTTTATTAATGGCAATTTAAGAAAATCAAAAGGACTGTCGTGTGTTTTTAAATATTTTAGTATATTGCCCATAATATCTAATTTCAGTGTAAATTATTTCATTTGTGTAAAACACTTGTTTATTGTTGTTACTATGTTCCTGTAACTTGCGAATTCTAACTTTGACATGCTGCTATGGAAAAACTGTGAGAACTAAACAAAAAATGTACAAGTGGAAAATGTATTCACAAGTAACGTCTATAAAACGAACACTGTGTCGTGTAAACATAAAATTATACGTCCCCCCCCCCTTGAACACCGTTAAGGGCCTACCTAGATAGGCTGCGTTTGTGTGTATGAGGCAGGAATGGTAAGAGTGTCATTGACTGGCGTGTGTAATGCATTATCGCCTCTCCGGGCAAGCTACTCAGCTGACGTGCTGTGCTTCCTTATTATACTTTTTTCCTATGTGACTTTAAGCAGTGACCACATGATTTT
Source organism: Medauroidea extradentata (assembly GCA_003012365.1). Classification (NCBI taxonomy): domain Eukaryota; kingdom Metazoa; phylum Arthropoda; class Insecta; order Phasmatodea; family Phasmatidae; genus Medauroidea; species Medauroidea extradentata. Next base: position 29,160 of record PNEQ01120264.1, on the reverse strand, counting down.
ATTTGCGAAGAGCATAGTTAAATGTCTAACGCTTGTTTCAATAGTTGTGTTTTTTCGAATGCGGTTTTTTTTCCAGATACGGCAGTCTGGAAAAACCATTTTTGGCCATTTTGAGTGGCCGGAAAATGAGCTTTCTAATAAACGTGCCGAATTTTTAATGCAATAGTAAAATAGTTTGAAGAATGTATTCTTCTCGTAGATATACAAATGTAATGAGCGTTAAATAGTTTCGTAATAAAATATCCGTAACACGCTGTAGCGCATTTGATGCACAGGTAGGGACCCGTAAAATTTAAATTTTTTTATATTTGTACTAAACACTGTTCAAGTTATGCACATAATAAAACACGTCATTTTCCCCAAATAAAAAAAAATAGGCCCCATAGTTTTCGCATAATCACTCATCAAAGTCACAAAATGGCCTTTACGGTGTAGCCAAAATCAAAAAAGTTATTACCTAATGAATTCAAAATTAAAAGAACTGAAGATCAGTGTATTATTGCATTTCATGACATGTTTGGCAAAAGTTAGTTTTGAAATTTTCAGTAGTAGCCAAAAATCAAAGTTATGCAAAAATTTACTAAATTTCATCAATTTTTAAAAAATACAACAATTAATCGCTTTGTGTTTACAAAGGTGTCTTGAAGTAGCTCACATCATTAGGTATCTGCATGAATTGACTTGTTTCTGCAAGTTAATTATTGGTTATTTTTTTGGCTACACCGCAACTACCTTTTTGTGACTTTGATATGTGGTTTTGCTAAAACTATGTGACCTAATTTTTTTTTTTGTTTGGGGAAATGATATGTTTTCTGATGTGTAAAAGTTGATCAGTATTTGGCACAAATGTAACATTTTTAATGTTTACGGGTCCAACGTCTTTAAGGATTTGTTTTCCATATTCCAGTGACAAAGACCTGGCTGTAGTGCAACAATTTCGCCGTCAGATATGCTATCTTCGTGTTGCCAAGTCGTCGCGTTTTGGTGCCTCCGTCACGGGAAAGTGGCCCCAGCGCTTGGTTCTATGACCCCCATCCCTTTCCATTTTCACGTCACAGGAGCAATTATTCCACCCGGATTATACTCATTAGCGGGATGCGTCGCACCTTGCCGTCTCGAGGTAATCCTTAAAATGAGGTCGTTCATTTGGAAACGACGCGACTAGGATGACTGGATTTGCGTGGCGCTGTCACGACCCTTGGCGCCGCGATAGGCGATGCCAACACACGGTTGAAATAATTGCATTCATTTGTAAATTATGGTGTGAAAGAGAGTGATATCTGTGGGTAGTCAACTAAACTTTCCCTTGCTCAAATTAAAGAGGAAGTTTCCTAGATTTATGGATTTTATATTTGCTCACTTGTAACTAATTTATGTGCCTTATTTTTGTAATTCACAGCTAGTAGCAACAAATAACACTACTTAACATGAATTCTTATGCTTAACTGAGCTGACATATCTATATTTACTCATGTTAAACAGAAATCAATAAATAATTTATTTATACCCTGTAACAAATAATTGTATCCAAACAGTAATATATGTAATCAAATATTATCGTAAAGTAACTTATGATTAATTTTTTCCTACTCGCCTTCTTTTAATAATTAACATAGCATTAATGTTATGTAGACATAAAATTTAAAACACGATTTTAAGTCAGCTTCCGTATGCATGCAAACCGCATCATTGAAGGACGTCTTTTCAATCAAAGTTACTTATCTTTCTGTACTTATAGCCATGAGAGTACTAAGTATATTATAATTATATTTGTGTTTTATTAAAGAAACGGTTGATCTTATTATCGCTGCGTATTCCTTAGTCAAGAGTAAGGAATTGCTGGCTGAAAATTTAAGAAAAAATTTTCAGTATAGTGCTAGTAATGTAACCCTCTATTTAATTGATTTTACAAAACGCTCCATGAATAAAAATAGCTGCATCATTTAAAAAAATACCAATATTATTTTGATGCATGTTGTATTTTACTGATGCAAACATAGTAAAGGTAGCCTCTAAGAAGAGGTTCAATGAGGGTGTTATAGTTGCGCCTGAAACAATGGAACCGTCTCTTAGGAAATAAACGGTAATGTTCGAATGATTTGGAAAAAAATTTTTGAAGCATAAAAATTTTCATATCGAAGAATCCCTACATTGTTTTGTCTTTTATATGTAGCCTAGGTGTGTGTGTGTGAGTGTGTGTGTGTATATATATATGCACGTAAAGACCAACCGAAAATATAGGGCCACCTATTCCAATAAGGTACACCCGCCCCGGATTCATAACATTGATTGGATTGACTTTTGTGTATTTTTTTCTGAATGTAATCGCTATAAGCTTCAATTTTGTTCAAATAAACTTTTCTGCATCATTTATTTTTTGTTTACAAACTATGAACATGTGAATATATTGGAAAAGTAAAAAATCACCACATTTAGTAGGCCCTAGTGTAAAATAGCTAACAAAACCAAAACTACTTCGGGCAGGTTAATATCTATTGTTTGGGAAGTACAATGTTTAGAAACGGAAAGTACTATGCAGGAGCCACAGCGGGAAAAAATAGTTTGAAAATTTTTTCTTTTTATTTTTGTAAAACATAAAAACAAGTGAAAAAAAACCACACAAAACATACTTTTCACATCTGGGTGAAATTATGTTTTAGACGCAATGTATAAATGTTATTGCTACTGCTACTTCTTGCCAAACACATCCTCGAACAAGCCAAAGTGGCAAACACACGGCGGCTTATTCATAGCACAAAAATATACACACGAAATAAGTGGAATTTTTATACAACTTTTAGATTATTTTTAAATCTTCTCTATGGATGAAAACGTGGATGAATTAAATTTTATTTAGTGTTATTGCTCCAGAGTTTATTTACTTTCAGATATTCTCAAGTTCACAAACGGAATAAACTATCCTACTTAAAGTAGATTTTGTATTATTAGCTTTTGTGTGATTTTCAATGTTTGTTGCAATGAGAGCTTACAATTAGAATTTATTGGTTTGTGGACATACGTCATTGCTCAAGTTTTGCTGATCAAACTTGTGTAAAATGACAATGTCCAAAAGAAGAAGAACAACAAAAAACTATATAAAACACGCCAAAAAAATCCCACAGCTTTTGTATACTGCAAAATGTAGCAATTTTTTAGTTTTATAATATCTTCACAATTTCATAGTTCGTAGACACAAAAAGATGCAGAGAAGCTTATTCGAACAAAATTAAGCTTATGGCAATTACATTTTTAAAAAATACACAAAAGTCCCTTCAAACAATATAACGCATCCTGGGCCAGTGTACCTTATATGTGTAGGAGGGCCTATATTTTTTGATGATACTGTATGTGTATTACAATTCGATAGTAATAAAATAACCTCACAGATTTTCAGATTTACAAAATATTTCTTTTGAGAACGAATGGAGCAATTTTTTTTAAACGCCTACATAGAGTTGTGCATAGTATGACTACCGTTAGTGTTGAAAATTTTTTCAAAGAATTTCGTTCTAAAAAGTTTTGAGTTCTTTGACCAACGTGAAAAATACTACGTATCATGGCCCTTAATGAGAATCCACAATTCAGAGGTTTCCGACAGGAAAAATTGCAGAGATAATGTCGCATAATATGGCAGCTTTGATGTGCGTATTTTCCGCACAGCGAGTTCAAACAGTGGAGAGAGAACTGAGGGCGAACGAGCACACGCTTCACGACTCATTGTATTCTCTAGGCGCAAGTCACAGAACTGCCGTGCAGACTTCTCGCTGGTAACTGCCTCTTTGAGACAGTCAATAGTGATCCTACCGCTGTATGACTTAAAGTGTTGTATTCTACCCGGAGATGAGAGAAATGTACAGATGGAGCATTAGCAGCCTGTGCTGAGGCCAAGTCGACTATGTTTATTCAGGTTGCAGTATGGCGGAGTCCAATCAGCTGTTCCTGTAGATCACGGCCGTAGAAGAACATGTCTGGACACTCGCCTGGAAACTTTACCCCCTTGTTGTTTGGCTGCATTCCACCAAGTTACCGATAATGCTATACATTTTTGGCGCTGTAATCCGGGCGGTCGGGCTCAAACTCCGCCCACTTCCCTCCCACTAAGATTAATCATTTATCAAAACGTATTTTTTTTTATCAATTAATGAAACACTTCCTTCGCTCAAAATTTTAAATCATGGCTCCAAAAATCTTTATTTACTTTATAATCTTAACAATAAAAAAACATGGGCTGAGTTTGAGTCCGACCGCCCGGATTACAGTGCCAAAAAGTACAACATTCTCGGTAACTTGACGAATTACAGCCAAACAACAAGGGGGTCAAGCAAAATACATTGGTAGATAGGCGAGTGTCCAGACCTGTTTTTCTATGACCATAACCTGTAGATATACTGAGAAACGAGGTTATGGTTGGCCAACCTACAGTCACATTATACTCGTTGCTACTGTATTAACAACATTTTTCAGTTACCAATATATCAGGTGGGCTCCTCCCACTTCCGTCTCAAGGCTTCGAACCCCTCGCCATACGACATACTTTATGCTCCATCAGTATGTTTATCTTATCTCTAATTCTACTCCGTCATACCTTTGAAAATATTCTTAACCAAGATCGTCAAGCCTAAAATGAGCCATAAGAACATAAATCCCGCCTTTTTCGTCTTCGAGTAAGCAAGCTTTGACAAAATAAAAATAATGGAGGACCTGAAGAGAGTAAACACGCGTGCAACGTTCTTATAATGCTTTACGTAAGCAGATATTTATCACGTATTTTGAGCAGATTTTGAAATTATCTTGTGCCGGCCGAAGCTTCTACACACCGCTCGGTTGCCGGGTCAGTCGCCAACCTTAAGAGTTAGTTGACCCCAATTTTTTTTTTGCGTTCGAGGCACGGAAAGGGGGGTAGTGATAATTCGAATATAACACGTCCGTCAAACACACCTCTAGGAGCAGAGGGCCAAACCAACGTGCAGTGTTTTCGTTGAAACCGATTTTCAACGGGACTTCAGGCGATGACCCTGCTGTTTTATTTGTGGAAGGTTTAATGCAGGTTTCTATGGCTTAGTTTTACTATTACGATCGATATTTTCTCAGCTACAACAACGCGAAGAAGCCCTTTTTAGCACTTTTGAGGAGCTTGGAAATCATTTTTTTTAGTGAGCGGACGGCATTTTTTGAATCTTAGGGACACCGTTTGAAGTGTGTCTTCTTTTCGTAGATAAACGCATTGGAACCTTTTTTAACGGTTAGACAAGGAAAATGCTCTTCGTACCACCCTTCGGCACAGCTCACGTGTCCGGCCCGCTAACTCTGAAGGCCATGGGTTACTATTTATTCTATCTTAGTAAAGTTTTTTTTAACTCATGAAAGGAACAAATATCGCAAACCCGTTACATAGAAATGTTTGAAATGGTTTGTTCTATGTAGTCTATTTTTCTTTCAAGACATAAGTTTAAATGATTTCTGCTAATTATCGACTTAATGAAATTTTTTTAAAGTCAATAATTTGCTAAAAGTATGCAAACTTTTGCTCTGAAAAAATTTGACTCGTAACGGTTTTTTGATATCTGCTCCCTTTCAGGAGGTATAAAGTAAAACTTACTAAAATAGTAGAAACAGGGACCAGTGGTCTTAACCTTCCTACAAGAATCAGTTGAGTCAATCACCTTGTCGTCATCGAACGCTCAACAGTAAACCAGGGTTGTGATATGCACACTTCTGTTCCACCTACTTCTGGCATGCATAATGACGCGACAACAACGACAAAGAGAAAAGTTTGTTTGCAGAACTGACCACATTGGTTTCAACTTGCCAATTCTAAATCCAATGCTTATGCAGCGATTTGCCAAGTAGATGTAATCTGCCGAGAGGTATACAGATCTTAAGGAATGAGTTACAATAGCCAAAGTTTAACTCCTTCTTCAAACGAATTTACATATTTTTCGGTTCTATGAATAAGAAGCCAAATTATCTTGTATTTCATCCGTTATTTGGTAATTTAGATGTTAAGTTTGTAACAATAAGCGGCTGAAGCGAAAGAAAAATTATTTTTAGACCTTTTAATTATAATAAAGCAAACTTTAAATACATAGTTATTGACCGTACAAAATTATATTTCAAAATAATATAAACTCAATTACTATTTAGTTTAACATTTTTAATTCTAGGCCTACACATTTATATTCACAGTAGTCCTGGCAATGATAAACTTCGCCAAACACGAATTGTAGCAACGAGAAAAATTTATAAAATTTCAAGGCAAGATTTTACACGCATATTCATCATGGTTTATTTCTCAAATATGCCTAACATGATACCATTGCAACACTTTATTGCAAATGCCCACAACGCAACTTTAAAGGTAGTACCATGAAACGGGGTGAATAGAAATAAAATTTGAAATAAAACATTAGCTTACACCTTTGCTTTAAAATAATACAATTACAATAAAACTACTGTTTGCAAACTGTTTTAACTTGCCTACCTAAAATTTTCATATCTATAACAGAATTTGTACCGAAAATTTAGCTTTAAAGTTGTGTTTCTATTCACCCTAGTGTTTCTTATCACCCTGTTTGACTGTATACAATATAAGATAACATTAGCAACCAGCAACCAGACTTAGACTTAGCATGTGTTTAGATAGGTAGGTGTGCTAGCTTAGGTTCTTTATTCTCAAATATGAGTGAAAATATTTAATAACGGTACTGTTTGTGACAGATCCATGTTTCTCAACGTAAATAACATACAAGCAAGGTTTGACTATAATTTGTCTCAAGTAAAAATTAAAAACGTGCAAAAATACTACGATTTTACCATAACTACTGTGTGAGCTGTTATTCTTTTACTTATATGTTCACAAAAAAGTATTGATAATTTTTCTACAGTTTGCTTTTGATAGGCGGGTAACTGCACTGAGAAAGGTATCCGTTCCGTCAAGTGTTTACAGGAAGTAGCGAAGTATCATGATGGAGATATTTTTTGATTAGAGGTTAATTAGTTGTTTTAGCAAACAAGTTATTGCTCTTTCCAGGTCAACATCAGTCACCAAGCTTTAAGTTGGCTGGTGAAATCATTATGGGATTATCAATTACACGTCAGCAATATTAACAACGGGTGAAGAAATCTGTTAGGCTAGGAAAAATTTGCGTGTTTACTGAACTACATGCTAGAATTAAATGTCCTATGCAAACTCAAGCCGCGTCCAATTCGTCGTCCATGAGCTGCAATGAACGAATAGACCGGCCGTGTGTATTTAACTTACCAACACTACCTTCATGTTTTATCAAAGAGACGGTCGTTCTTATTTTCACTGCGTTCGCCGAACTCAAGTTTAAAGAATTGTTGACTGCAAATTTTGCAAACCGTTTGTTAAACTTAATTATGCAGAACGTAGCAAAAATATGAACGACTGTGCCTCTTATAAACCGCGAAGCTGACATTAATATATGTAATACTCTTATTGCTATAACAACAATAAGGTTAATCTTGATTTATAGGGGGTTTAACACGGGTTGCATACACGCACCAGAAACACAGACACGGCAGTCTACTCCACGCTTCAAATGCGTTGCAGCGTGTTCGTAAACAGGTATTTTCTACGATAATATTCCACATGTGCCCATTGTGGCAACGTACGGAAAAAAAAAACTTCAGACAAGGTCGGAACCTCATTGTTAAAACGCCACGCTCATTAAAAACACTGTTCCTAAGCCCACCAACATGGCAAAAAACGGCCATTTCAGACTACCGTACTTCAAAATGTACTTACCGGATGTACGTGAAACTCAGATTGCGACCTGCACTGAACATAGTGGCAGACTTTCCACCAATAAAATTATATGGTCACCGCTTAACGTCCCATAGTAAAAACCGTTCTAGTTCGTAGTGGCGATCCGGCATTTGATGCGCGCTTAAAAGTCGATCTTACAGCTCCGTCGCCTTTGAGCCTCTAACGCGCGGGTAGGCGGCGCCCTTAAAGTACAACGCCTACCTTTAACGGTTGTAGGCATTAGAGGCTGAGGTACGGTGGATATATATGGGCAACTTTGAAGCTCGTATCGAATGCCGCTTAGCCACTCCGAGCCAAGCTGTGCACTGGCGCGTAATATTTCCGTCGATCCATTTTTACTGTCGTTCTTCAATCGGAGTCCACATGATTCTACTGGTGGAAAGTCTGAGGTATGGTTCAGTACACGGTTATCTCCAAGCTTCACATACAACCGGTTAGTACATTTTGAAGTACGTCAGTATGAACAGGCCGTTTTTGGCAATGTTGGAGGGATTAAAAACAGTGTTTTTGATAAGTACGATATTTTAAAAGGAGTTTTCGCGCGGTGATGAATTTCTATCTTTGACGTGTGGGAACATCGTAGTGATAAGACCCAGTGTCTTACGCTTGACGAGAAGCATATCGCCTCTATTCGCAGCGCGCCAAACTGGCGTGCAAGGTTTCCGTTGTAGTCTTTTTCCTACGGAACTTTAAGCCATGACTACAACATTTCTTTTTTAAATAGTATGAAGTAAAGACCAATGCATGCCTCTCGTTTTGCACTTTACGAATTCAGGTATTATTTTCGGAGTTACAGCGTCTAAAAAACCCGTTTTTAGCCATTTCGAGAGACCAGAAAATTATGTTCCTAACAAGCATGCTCAAATTTTGATAACATAGAAGTATAGCTTCAAGTGTGTGTTCTTTTCGTAGATAAACATAATATGAATAAGTAAGCGGTTTCGCGTTAAAAAAAGGAATACGGGTGACACACCGCAGCGCCGTCCAAGCGTCAGTCGAGGACTCCTCTTAATAGTTGCATTTCGTACTAGTCTATTTCACTTCTGTATTCCTAAAATTCTGTGCCTGGGGACTGTCGTGTCGAGGCGATAGAAGGCCATGTCCGGGGAATATTTGCGAGACACAAACAAAAGCTCCCTGGACTGACGGGGAACTAATCGTAGCCGCTGCCTGCGGTTCGCCTATTGTAGAGGTCAGTGTCGTGTGTCGGGGAGGGTGGGAGCAGGGGAAGAAGTATTTGCCGAAAATGGAGACCTGATAAGTGCAATCCCGTGTCGTCACGTGACCTCCCACCCACGGCTTTGCGACATACTCTCTTGGCAGTAAGGGTTGAAGGACAGCTCAACCCTCAGGAGGGGGTGTGCTCGGGGACAGACGTACAAAAGAGCATGTTTAGGGCGGGGAGATATAGTCCCGGGATCAATCACTCTCGAACCCTGAGTGGGGTGGTCCTTGCCCGTGTGGATAAAAGGGGTGTGGGGGCTGTCGCCTGGGGAAAACTCCCTCGATTCTCCCTGGGTTACGCCCTGTCGCCTCCCCTTTTTCACCCTCCTTGTTTGTTCTTCCCTACCGACGCGGCCTCCTTTGGCGTCGCTCTCCTAGGAGTTCCCTGGGACTCTAAAAGAAAAAAAAACGCGAAAGTATGCATAATGAACTCGAATGCCGCTTTCAGTAAGAAGCCCTTTGTCGTCTGCGAAAGGAAAACAGGCACTAGAAGGAAGTGCGTTGGATTAAAAAACAAATCAATTCTTCGAAGGGAAGCAGTTTATGAACTACTGTATTATCACAAATCTTGCACGTAGTACAGTATCAAAAAGCGGTTATCTTAAGTAACCTACCGTGGCAAGTAACGTTTGTTCAGTTTTCCTCGATTACCGGGTTATTTTAAATAAAAATGCAAGTGATTCGTAGTAGTGAATTAACTGACGAATTGAACAACTGAAGCTGAAAATTTGCCCTACAATTTGTATAATCGTTCGAGGAAACCTATCATATTCATATTTGTACTAGGTATTGAAAGCTTTTTTTAAAAACCTCAGAGGCTGTACAATACCGTCGTATTAAACATGAAAGGACGAAGGAAATATGTGAATTCATTCATGATTAAATATTTTTCGAATAGTTTTACTTAAACGGACATTTTAAATGATGTTTGTAATCAAAATGTGACGTGCTCAATTCGCTGTCAGTGTATTTAAAATAAGACGACGCCGACTTGACAACGCTTAATAGCTTCTGGCGATTTGACTGTCAGTTGTTTTTATATTGGTATCAGTAATATTTCAAGACACGTTCGTCACTAAAACCGGGAAGTACTATATTGCTGTCTGTCGGCCACAAAAATAAAAGAAAGAAATATATTTAATCGAATGATGCAGAAACGCAAGGAAAATTTTGTAAATAGTTTTTTGACTCGCTTTCTTGTCAGTATGTTTGTCTGTTCGGCGCACATTTTGCAATTCATTTGAAACTATCTTTCTGTTGAGCTAGAGAATAGAAACTTTAAACGTAGCTCAGAATAGGATGACGAAGAAACATCAAAGGGGGAAGTTATGCGTAAGAAAATATTTTATTTATAAAAGAAATATTTGTCCAGCGCACCTCATTAAACTTCCCTATGAGCTAAATAATTAAACAGTTCAAAATACCTTAGAACTATGTGTAAAATTTCACATACACAAGACTAGATGTATGAAGAAAATAATTACATATATTTTTAATGTGATACGTTTTTAAAACAGACTAAAGAGTTTTAAAATAGTTTCTTCTATGAAAATACTCTTGTAAAATAGAAAACAATGAATACGTGGGGCGCACGCAAAATATGATAGTAAGAAATGTAAGAGAGTAGCTGTCGTTAAGAAATATTACACGACAGTTCACATCATTCGAGGGACATTAATTCCAGTAGGTGACTTAGGTAAACTATACATGCATATGCTGTCTATTTCACACATACGCCGCGCTTTTTTGTTCGTTTGAAACTGTACAAAAATTTTAATACGAAAAATAATTAAAATAATTTATTCTGTAATACAAACATGTTAGATTGAAAAAATAATTTAGTTCGTAAATATTTTAAATATATATTTACTATTATCTGACGTACACTATCCGAGCGCTTCTTAATAATAGTTTTTTACTCGAAAATGTGTGGACTTCAGGTATTTAAATATTTTGATTTAATTTCCTTAACGTGATCAGGTTCACTATTTAAAATAAACGCACATTCGGTCCTTTTGTGTTTGGGTATCTCCACGAAACAAAACCGTTAGTACCAAATATCTGCTAGAAATATTAAAATATGTAAGCAGGTTCATATATTCTAAGAAACTTGTTTCTATTTGCTACTATCATTCATTTAACATAACAAAATATCGACAATGATCTTAAAACATGTAATTATTTCGGCTATCTTAAACTAGGTAGCAGAAAATATAGTAATAATTTTTAAGCTTCCGATTTTTTCAAACAATGTTTAAGTATTTTATTTAAAGATTCTTAAAAATGTTTGTGGATCGTAAAGCAGTTGCAGAAGAAGTTCCAAATAAACTTTGTAAAACTAAGAAGAAAAAAAACCAGTTGATAATGCCATTGAGATTACCCAGATTGATTTGAACAAAAAGGTTACGGAATAGTTTAAAGAATCAAAAATATATATATATATAAGTTTTAAAATGTCATAGTTACTTACCTACATGTATAACACATACATCAGTTATCTTGTTATTTTTAATCTGAGGCAAAACTATACGAAAAAGTTGTCCATTAGCTCAGTTTTTATCAAGCTGGGGTTACCGCTAAACAGATGCAATTTATTGAGAAAGGCTATGGTTTACACGTTTAATTATACTAGGCGATGTTAGTAATTTTTTAGATGAGATATTTTTTCTAACAAAAATGACAAGAATATTTCCACACGAATTTAAACACTGGAGAAAAGAGAGATTACGTTTCCGCTTGTATGCTGATGGTATAAATTATTGATTTTCCTACAAACACAATAAAATATCCTATAGTAACGTGGGTTTCACAGAGGTAATAAATAATGGTGGGGTGGGGGGCGTATATCGACAGTCTGTTCGGCAACACGTTTAACTAAATTTAACAAGTAGATCACAATTCTTATGTTTTTGTGATGTCAGCAGTGTACTTTAGAGTGTTGTAATAGGAACGCGGTAGGGATTTGGACAAAGTCGCGATGAGCAGCAACAGAATGAAAGTACGGGGGGAAATGGGAGAACCCAGATAAAACCAAACCCGACCGCCAACTGAAATGTTACCCGCATTTTAAAAGTGCGGAAAATTTACCGACAATCAAATTCAGTTTGTCGTATTTCGTTTTTTGCAAGGTATGTTCGATACTAAATCTTTAATAACTAAAAACCACAGATTTTTTTGTGAAAATAATGTTTCACAACTTGTTGCATTGTCTTATGTGCACATCTGCATCTTTGCTTCGTGGTTATTGGCAGTGTGTGTTTGTGCAGAGACGTTACTCACTTGTCTGCACCAATCATAATAACGTTACTGCAACCCTATACGCCTGTGATTGACGGGTTAACGGCATGCTCTTTTCTTTCTACTTTTTTTTTGTGTTATTATTTTTTTTACGTCTAAATGAGTGCAGATATCAAAAATCTGTCTGGCAGTTTTGTTTACAATGGTCTTCTCCAATCGGGTTCCATTCCCGGCGGAGTCGGTCCCCGGATTTTCGCACGTGGGAATCGTGCCGGACGATGCCGCTGGTCGGCGGGTTTTCACGGGGATCTCCCGTCCGCTCCGTCCTTTCATTCCGGCACTGCTCCATACTCACCTCATGTCACACCTCACAAGTGCTTAAGACCTCGATGTTAAGCGGTGACCAAATTCTCTCACTCACGCACTCTTCTCCATGTTGGATGCTTTTTTTTCAAGACAGTAAATACTATATGGTTTTAGGTAATTACATACTTAATCAATGAAATGCCAGTTAATTGATTTTTCAGTTGAAACCGTGCAATATTTTGATTTTAAAACATTAGCTATCAAGGCAAAAACCATTTTCAACAAAACTGCAGAACTGATTATTTATATCTGCTCTCGTTTGAGCTTTAAAAATTTATTATCTAAAAAACAGTTAAAACAAGAGAGTAAGGCATTGAAAAAAATTGGTGCAAAGCAATTTCAACAAAAATAAGTAGCTGTAATAATTACCAATACAAGAAATGTGTTCCTTAGAATGTAATCTGTTGGGCTTCGTAAGTATCAAAAACAACTAAATATTATAATTTGGAACATCGCCTGTGTTTATACAGGCAGCCACGAACGTGAGAAGAGCTGAATGCTTCGCTTGTCGCGTCGCCGACATCTGAGAATATTTCAGCAGGTAAAGAGCTGCCTGAGTGGGGAATTCCTTTAAACGCATTTTCGCTGAACGCGGGAAATCTCTCTCCAACCCTCTTCTCCCTCCCTCCCTTTACCATAGTTCTTACCCTCGCGAGCTGCAACCCTTGGGCTACAACCCTTGCCAATTCTCCACCCATCATTTTTTTTATTCAATTTCCCGACACGCCACGCTCTGGCGATGGAAAAATCAATCCATAAAAAAAATGATTGTGATGGAGAAGGGAGGAGAGAAATGAGAGGCGTAGGTGACAATGCAGGCAGATACGTCCATTGGAATCTGATCGTGGGTTCGGCACATCACAAGGCTCTCATCTCTGACATATGTCCGCCGTCCATGCTATTTCCCCCGGGCTATCCGGGCCTGACACCTGCTCGCTGTAGCTTCGTTGTTCGTTCTGCCGCATTCACTGCTTCAACAATTTTTGTGCTTCTAGTAACAAGCATACATACAGACACAAGTATCATATAAGGAATCTAAGTTAAAACAAATAAAATATTAACACCCTATTTTTTAAGAGATTTTTATGCTGAAGAAATGGTTTTGTACGTACAATTAAAAAAAAAAGCTATAAAACGGATTGAAATATTCACGTATTATGTTCCGAATTAAAGATGCAGAAATCAGTTTTTAAAAATTGAAATTTTGAAAAGCTTCATGTAGGGTGTTCGTCCAGTAATTGAATTAAATATATTTTTAAGTTTTGAAATAATTCATCTGTAAATTTATATACGTACAAGTGAAAAAATTTAGTTCTTTATTTCCTTATTATTACGTCCGTTGCTTAAAGGTGTTCAAGTGCGATAAAATCATAATTTTGTGTTTTTATGAAATATTGTTAGTTTTGTAGACGATACTTCTGAGCACATTTTACTCTAACGAAACAAATTTAGCTCTCATAGTTTTCTCATTACGGGGTGTCAAATTCAAAATTTGCTTGTTACACTGTCATGCAAATAGTGAAACCCAACTGACCTACTGAAATAAAGTAATTCACTGTGAACTTACATCCCATGAGCTATGCAATAAAATATTAAAAACCCAGAAAGTAATATTTTGAATTTTAAAAAATCGCAAAAGTATCAAAAAATTTGCAAACAAAAACAATTCGCGGGATTTTTTCTAATGAATTATTACGTAGCCCATAATATGTTATTTCATTGTGAATTATTTCATTGTGAATTATTTCATCTACGTAAGTCAGTTGGTTTTCACTGTTTGCATGGCAGCAGAACATGAAAATGTTTACTTTGACGCACAGTTCTGAGATAACTACGCCAGATAAAATTGTTTCGTAAGAGGAAACTGTACTCACAAGTATCGTCTACATAACTAACACTAATTCATAAAAAAAAATATAAAATTATGACCTTATCGCACTTGAACACCCGTAAAGAAGTGCAGAACTTCGGCCGTTCCCAGATTATTTGAAAAATGCTCATAGACGTACGTGTCAGCTTAGGAATAGCATTTACAAAACGTTACATATCTGTACAACCTATGTAAAGTTCAACACTACTCAATTAAGCATATTTTCTAACGACCGAAATTTTCGAAAATGGTGATTTTGCGGTCTTTTTAGGTGGGTGAACAATGGCGCAGAATATTTTAAAATGTATAGGCGTGTGCAATAGTCATTTATCTTTAGTAATACGTAGAAATATGATAGGGTCAACACTGACTGTCTCATTTAGTTACGTTGTCTGGGAAAAGAATACACGACAGTTATGTGACATGCGCCCAGAGGCTAGGGAAAGGTGTAATACCCATCCGGTCTCATTATTATCCCTTTTACATCACTTCTGAGCAACAAAAACGCGAAGTACGTTCATTTAGACGGCCTCCTTAATGTACAGAGATCTTCTCTGAACAAAAACGCAGACGTGCTACTTAAAATAGCACTGGAATATTTTACTAATATCGACAAGAATCTAAAAGTCAGTATGGGAAAATTGGTCACACAACGAACTGTTCTTACCGTATTTTTCTTCAAATACGTTTCCATTGTGAAACATTTATTTGATGTAACGTCACACCCAGGAATCAAAGATACATTGGGACGTTGTAAATAGTTTGCCAGAAAAATTCACAACACCGCAAAGTGTTTGTTCGTCAGTTTAAAAATATTATGTATTTTCTAGGATTGCACTTCGTTTTATTTTTTATTTTGATTATCACAGGTTTTTTAATACTTGCAAATTATATTTGGGTTAACGTATACTGACATACCACTATGTCTTAGCTAATTGTCACAGACTTTTTCAGGCATACAATAAAAATGGATAGCATATATCTTTAAAGTGTAGAATGAACTATATTATTAATTCCAATATAATCGAAATGTTGTGACTTTCGTCTACAGAATATTTTATGTACAACTTAACAGCTTCCTAAACATGCTGTATTATACAAAAGAAGTAAAATTTTAAGTTTACCACTTATTTTGAATATTGAACTAGAAATCGGCCATTATTTAATATACATATACATAACACTATTTCTTAATAGCTTTTTGTAGACGTTACGATTTAAAGAAAGAAATGGCATTAACCTAAAAGTTTATTTTTTTGTTTCAAAGGTGTGATTGTATAATGTTAAATACTAAAACAAAAAGCCCATTTTTACTGGATAAAATACACGTGCTGTTCGTTACAATATATTTAATATAATTATTGTATTAATTTAAAAGTTTTAATTAAATAAAGATGAGTGGTAAATATTTAATATATGCGTTCATTTAAAAAGTTACCTAATGAGCTAGCGAACGTAACATTTTTCTCTGGATCTCAACTGATTTATCGCTAAGATAATTTGTACTGTACGTTATTATTTAGGACTAATAAATGTTTTGTCTTATATGTACACTAACATAATACGCAGATCACTTAGTAATGTTTGTGCAGAGTACATCCAAGGATAATAGCGTGTAAAATAATGTATTACCAGAAAAAAAAGCTCATACAGAATTCCTTACATATTTAGTCTCGTAACACGAAAATCTTGATGTTTACTCTTAATGACTCGTGAATCCGAACAGATCACTTTTCACGGAGCTGTGATTTTTATTTGTTTATTTATTATTTTAGAAAATTTCTGTATTTCTACTACTTTTAAAGGTAAAAGTCTGCAGTTTATTCAAACAACGCAGAAAGTGAATATCATCACACTCTAAATTTAATGTGTAATTATGTATATTGACGTGATATTATTTTGTGGCGATAACCAAATAGGAGAAATTTACGTAAATTATCATGGGTAAGGTAAATTTATAAATAGATACGATTATCGCTTGACATTTCTATTTTACTGACTCATGTTGCCCCAATTATCTGTACTGCATCTCTGCGTATCTCAGCATTTCCATATGTAGAATTTCGCCGCAGTATTTCGATGAAACAATTGTATACTTCTGTCAGTGCGTATATTAAGTAAATAAGCTTAGAATTTAAAAAAAAAAAAATAAGGACAGAAAATCATATTTCAGTCCATAATTTTTCGCATGATACAAACTAAAGATTGCCACCACTACTTTGTCAAACAAAAAGAAACCAACGTTTATGTACGAGAGTGTGAAACGACATAATATAATAATTTTTCTGTTCAGAAAGTCGTTCGCAATGGCGATTTATTGTAACGTGCAGGTATTGGTGTAAGTGATTATTAAGAAAAATACGTACTTAACTAGGATAATATTTTTAATTGGAATTGTCTGGTCATGCGACCATTCATTCGATTCGGTATCGCGTCACGATAAAAGGAATTTTATTGACATTAAATGAAATAAGAGAAAAATGTTGAGAATCTGGGCTGTTCCCTCGGGCCGGCAGAGCAAGTGGTCCCGTAGGGGCTTGGCACCATCTTCCCCCATTACTCTTCCCACACCCCTCCGCTGGACCTCTCTGGTCAGCGGACGGAGGGGGGATGCAGCAGCCTATGGCAACGAGGCTTAGAGACAATGCAAAATAATATGCATTATACATTTGGCTTGAGTAATGTGTTAATTTAAATGAGTAAAATAAGTAAAGTAAGCTAATACGAATTGGCTAGATTTTGAAATGAAATATATAAAATAACTTATATAAATGTTGCGATGGTGTACTACAGTGCTGGCTTCGGTAGGCGGGGCTGTTTCTGCATGCTCTGTTCCCATTGGCCGCATTACCAATACCGGGACCGGTGGCGGGTTTTCGGCCAGTGTGGGAGAAGGGCGGGGGGACCTAAACTGACTGCGGGCGAGGAAGGAAGCTGCAAGGCGGTGCTCGCGTCGTTGGGGGACTTCGGGGGTTTGGGCGTCGACAGTCCAGGGCGGCAGACCGCTGACGAGACGGCCCGATCAGCTAATTAACAACGACGGGGGGACGGGAACATCGTGCGCCTGGAAGGAACCGGGACGCGAGTGAAGTTGGTCGGCGGCGCGACGTTAACTGGTTAAGTGGAATTTTAAGGGTCACTAGGTCGGGGCGGTAGACCGCCGACAAGGCCGCTTAACCAGCGGCGACGGCAGAAGACGAGGTGCCACTAATTCAACATTCACTCAGTATAGCGACTGTGCGAGATTGACGGGTAGGTACGAATATCAGCCACGTCTGCAGGAGTAAGTAACTCGGTGCACCTTCGAATTATTGAAATTGATAAGACATTGTTTTTATTAAACCTAACACCGCAATAATAATCAAAAGTTAAAACCAAAATAGGGCCTATGTAAAACATTACAGCAAAAAGTAAACGACAAAGAAAGGAACGTCGTATTATATTACTATGACATCATAAATTGCTTTTATGTGATTGGTACAAAAAGCATCGTGTTTGGTTTGTAACTTTTTGTCAGAAAGGGTAACCAAATTTACTTAGAATGATAAATGTGTCACATAATAATAACTATCACGCGTTTTCTCTTTGCGAATGTTTCATTAACAACAGCTCGGCAGCAGCGACAGAAAACGTCAGGGTGCGAAGGGATTTGAGAACTGGTAGAAAGCGTAAAGGAGGAAGATAGACGAAGATGGGGGCAAATGACACAGGCTCGATGGCCGCGCTTTGGTGGAGGCTACTCGGAAATGGAAGAAATGTGTTCCCGGATGGAAATGGTCTTGATGGGAGAGATGCCCTCTGGCAGAGGTTGTAAAGGGGAGGGGCGTGGGAAGGATGATACACGAAAAGGGAGGGCAAAGGTAGTGGCCACAATACCAGAGGGCGCTACATAGTGGAGAGTAAAAATAAACTGTTCCCTTCCTTCCCTTCCGTGCGCCACACCGACCGCAGTTTCCCTAAGCCCCCTTCAGGGCACAGTCCTGTGATCACCCCCAAGCGGGTTGTGGACCCTTGTGACGTCATGGATGCCGGAAGTCCTCCGAGAGGCAATGGGGTTTTCTCTTCCGTCCGGGTTCTTGGCTCAACGGCAAAGCTTGGGCGATTCTGCAACAGATACATGCACGCGGTAAAATGATTCACTCTACTCTAGAACAACAAGTTTTGGTCAGCAACACTTATAAATGTAAAACCCGTACAAAATATGAATTCACTTACTTGGAGGTGATTTCAATTAATCGACTAGAAAACCCGCGTGAAATTGCATAAACGTGTGCACTACATTACAACTAAAAATTTGCACGAATTATTTTTTTTTCACAAAAATATGTCAAAACATTTTATAGAGTGCTGACACTCATAGCAACGACTCACGTATTTACACACAAACAGTTCCTATTTTATCAGTTAAAGCATACCATAAATCTACAATATTTTAATTGCGATATAAAATTAATGAATGTTATATTTCACTAAATGAACATAATAAATATGTCATGTATTTCCTCATACTTATTGTGAGTATACTAAAATATGATGCATTTAGCTCAAGGTTTCTGAGTGTTCGTCTGCACTGAAGATTCAAATACGTTCCCTGGAAACCAACTCAACATATCTCAAATAGGCTAAACGCCAAATACTACGATGACGAATGGCATTACAACTTTTTACCTGGCTACTTTATCTTCACCATATTACTTACGTCACACATTTTAGACGTTCCTGATATCTCCAAGTATAAAGTTCCCTACAGCAGGGAACCATAGGGGCTGTACTAAATTATTGCATCTTAAAATCTTTGAAAATCATTTTGTTTTCCCATAAAATTAAAATTTACGATTTTCTGTTAGATTTTACGTAACCGTTTCGAAACATAGCTGTAATTTAAACAATAATTTAAATATGAACGCAATTTTATACGGTGTAAAATTCTGTTAGGCAATTTTGGGTTTTCAAGTGAAGTCTGAGACCTTAAGTCTTTATACTGCTTGCGTTATATAAAAGTAATAATATTTTTTTTAATAAACTGCGTTTAAAAAACTTGTTGTAATTCCAACTGTTTACAGAAATGTTTTCGATGATCTCATTCAAATATGTCCTATTAATAAACTCATAATTTTACAAAAATGCGTTTTTAAGACCATCCGTTAAACACAAGTCATGATAGGAACTAAAACTCTTTAAACGGGACGCTTTAAAAAAATTCTACACCAAGAGAAGTCATACGGTGCACATTTCCGTGCAGGCGTTTTGCAATACATTGCACTATTCCTTCGCAAAAAAAAAAAACTATTTGTTTTGTGTGTGTCATAACCAATTTCAAGTCGTTGTGTTTACCGGTAGTCTTCCAAAAACTTAAACTCTTTTTCATTATTTTACATAAACAAAAATACCTACGCATTATCTGGCTTAAGAGAAAACGAAAGCATGAAAGAACAAACATTTAGAGTTTTATTTTAAAGAAACTATACAATACAAACATTAAATCACTTCAATAAACTGAATTTGATTGTATGGTTATTACAGACTATATTATGGCAAAATAAATCTTTATAGTAAGTAAGAAAGGTTCATACATTGAATAACCATTTATTATAATACTTTTATTTGCAGTCAGCCCACAAAATAATGTTAATACAAAAATAAATAAGCTTCAGTTAAATTCTATTAGAATGTGATTCTTCTGAAGTTATTGATTATGTAGTAGCAATAAGTTATATTCCTCTGAATTGGCGGAGAATTATTTAAGTAGTTAATGCGTTTTATAAACAATACTAGTGTTAAATACTGTTTTCTTGGCGAGCAATGCCTTACTTCTGAAGAAGTACGTGGATTACATCAGATGTGCAGATCTCAGCTGGTCGCAAAAATACTATATTTTTTTGTGCTTCAAATAGTAAGCAACACACTGTTTTGTCAAGTCTTTTGGAAAGAAATACTCATTTCAGAAAAGCAAGGCACACAAGGAGTAACTCTTTAATCCGTATTTAACCGTTTTATTAATGGCGTTCTAGGGTATAGTGAAAATTAGTGACTACCTATATATTATTAATAGTTTTTTTGTTAAGTTAAAAAATAATAATCAAAGAAGTGTGATAGAGGTTGACTGTCATAAAATTAATCTTTTAAAAGATTTTGTGAAACATAATTTATAAAATAAGTAATCTTAAACTCAAAATATATTAAAACGAATACTTCGAATATATTTTAAAATTGCGGTTTTTACTTCCTAGGAACTATATTACAATGTTCTTTTGGAAGTTGAATACAAAGTTTGCCGAGTTTTAAATTATAACGTAAAATTAAAATATGAATTCGGCCATTGATAAACAGAAAGTCAGTTTCCTCTAATATTCGATTTACTTGTTTATTTTTTTCAGTAGAAACATTTACGAATGTTACACGAAACAAAATTGTAAGTGGTAGAATTTTTTTATCAAAACTTTATTGTTGTGGAAAGAAACTATTTAATGTACCTAAAATACACAAATGAAACATCCTAAGTAGAGAAGCTAAAATAATGTAATCATTGAAAGAAAATGTATGGGTGACACTTTAAAAATTGATAAGATATAGGTTTACCCATTCTAACATGGAAATAAAGACATTTTAAAATTTCTCACAGGAAAACTATAAATAACGTAAAATAATAAACGAAATCGCAGACACAACGTTTATTAAGTCCTTGTTTCTTTCTATTTTAACAATATTCAAGTTAAACATGCAAAATAAAATCATATAAGTTGCTGCTTGATTTCTGCGATGGTTTCAGACATAAATATGTTTTATTACTGTGAACTGGGAACAAAAAAAATAACTTCAGGGGCTGTCAGTTATCACTGAGTTCGTATTTAGTTATCCAAACCAGTCACTACTGCCAAGACCGTCACAAGTTAAAGGTCATGGAATTCTGTTTAACAACATCGCTAATAAAGGCATTTTAAAAGTTTTTTCAGCAGTTTTATTCCCTTTGTACAGGCGAAACTGAGAATTCCCTTGTCGTAGGAGACTTCAAAGAGGTATTTAAGCTACCTCTTTTAGAAGGGCTAGTGTTAATTCTGCTACAGGTTACGAACATATACGAATTTATTATAGACGAGTTTGGCAAGGGACAATTTCTGTCCCCAGCTGTGCTGTTATCAGTAAGAGGACTTATAAATATAGATATTAATAAAATGAATGAAAAGTATGCCAGATAAAGAATAACTAATAAAATTATTTTATTTATTACTGAAACACTAAGTGATTACAGTATTTTTTACTTTAAAATAATTTTTACCACCACGAAAATTTTCTACCTGAAGTAACACTTAATTTACAGCCCCTTGGAAATATAAGTGCAACAAGCATTGAGATTCCTAGCACGTACCAGAATTTACCGTGAAAAGGTTGCCAAATCACAGGCCATGATCTTCTAGCAGAAATGGCAACGCAACAGCGTAACCGCACTCAGAACTTAATTCCGGTCGCAGACAGCGATTGTAGTTTCCAAAGTTAGGTTATTCGGTTCGATCATATCGTAAATCTCGAGGGGCTGAAATCCTATCAGGTTTTGGCACACGAGAGCCGAGTTTTAGGGTGGTGCAGTTTGCGATCGACGAGGAGAATCCGATGTTTCGTTTTCCATTTTCATCCAAAAGACCGAGTTCTCGCCATCAGTCGGGGGATAGAAGGAAGCGGAGAGCATAAATAAACCTTGCCGTAGCTAGAATATTCATTTTCTGTTTTCCTTCTCTCTATCTATGTCTCTCTATCCATCCATCTCTCTCTCCGAATTCCAATAAAAGAAACATCCGCGCCTACAGCCATGATTAAAACTTGCCTTCAAACGCGTACAGATGGTTTCCCCTAGACTTTCAGCACAAACCACAGACAAAAACACTGGCTCAATTTCTAAGCCTTCAAAACCGGCTGAGCATTACCAAGGAAGACACGAAGATGCATTAAGGGTGTTCAAGTGCGGTAAAATCATAATTATAGGTTTATTTTAAATAGTGTTAGTTTTGTATACGATACCGGTGAGTGGAATTTCCTCTTACAAAACAATTTTAGGAGGTATAGTTCCTTCATAAAGGTGCGTCAAATTTATAACTTGCATGTTCTGCTGCAATGTAAATAGTGAAAACCAGTTGACTTATGTACGTGAAATAATTCACAGTGAAATGACATGCCATTGGCTAAGTATTAAAACATTAAGATACATCCCGCGAACAATTTTATATATTTTAAAAATGTTTAATTTTTGCACATGTATTCTGTACGTCTGTGTTTTTTTTTTAATTCAGTATATGGAATTCTGGGTTTTTAAATGTTTTATTGCATAGCTCATGGGTAGAGATGGTGATAAATCGCGAGAATGTTTTCTGCCAGCGTATTCTGCAAATCAGCGTAGCGTCCTGCGTAATGTATTATTGGCCGGTGGTTATGTGACACAGTCTAGTTGTTCACAGACGAATCACAGACGTCCAGTAGTAGCGCATCAGAGTTATCATTGGTCCAGTCAAATAGCGACTCGCCAGTAACGAAATAAAAGCCTCAAAAATGAATACACTACATTGAAGCCTAGCAAACAGTCAACATTTCCCGCGATAAATTATCTTTTCTACTCATGGGATGTAAGTTCGCAGTGAATAATTTAATTGAAGTAGATTTATCGGTTTTCACTATTTACATGGCAGCGTAACAAGCAAATGTTGACTTTAACGCACCGCCATGAGAATACTGAGAGCTAAAATTGTTTTGTAAGAGGAAACTACACCCACAAGTAGCGTCTACAAAACCAACGATATTTCATAAAAATATAAAATTAAGATTTTATGGCACTCGAACATCCTTAAGGATCATGTCTATCCAACATGGTTGTAGCCATGAATTAAACAGGGAATCAATGTTATTATTAATAACGTCTTGCTGAATAAAAAGTGATGGTAGTTTTTTAAAACAAAAACAAAAAATCTACGCCAAATACATGGCAGGAAACTGACAATTATATATTTTATACAAAGTTTATTGTACAATTATATATCACGAATAATATTCTAAGAAATTAAAGCAATATCCTATCGTGAAAACTTAACGCGGTTTTTACTATGGGACATAAAATGGCGAAAGAAATTGTAACTGTTTTTTTTTTTTATTTTATGAGAAATTTAAATGCACTATTTTGTCTGAGTTACTAGACTTTAAAATGCCGTTTATTACCTTGTCAGAAGGCTTTAAAACCATGTCTAAAATGATCCTGGTGCTTTAGCATTGAGTTTCTAGCTCTTCTAAAGCGTTTTATTTTCTTTAGTAGACTGGCAGAATGCTCGCATGAGGGAAACCTGGTGTCTTAGCAGTGACATTCTAGCTGTCCTAAAGTGTTTTATTTCCATTAGTAGACTGGCAGAAATCTCGCATGAGGGAATACTGGTGTCTTAGCAGTGATATTCTAGCTGTCCTGAAGGGTTTTTATTTCCTTTAGTAGACTGGCAAATTGCTCGCATGAAGGATAGTCAGCAACGCATTTTAATCACGTGTTCGGTACGCCTTTAATGTGAGTCAGCTAAATATGCCTTACTCACGTCGACCGCGGCACCTCACACATTTGCGGGAACCGGGAGAGAAATCATGAATGGTACATGTTAATCAACCTTCTTACCATTTTCCGGAAGTAATTTTGGGAAATTATGTAATCCGTAATCAGGAAGACCAGATTTGGTAATCGAACCTGGTCTTCCCAAATCCAAGTCCATCCTGTTATCGTCGAGCCACCTCTTGTTTGGCAGATACCTTTTTATAAGGATACGAATAAACCCTTGATAGCTAACACTATTTCCATGAAAAACACAAAATTACAACATATTTTTATTCAGTGCTACGACCATGAAAGATAAAGGTACAGAGATTGATACAAGCGCATCTACCAATATCGTCGAGCTGAGGGAACAGGGACAGTATTGTCAGCGTTGGTTGTGAATACATCCATTCTAAAATTCTGACTATGCACATTGTTTCAGTTCAGCTTAGTAGATTAGGTCTTCTCATGTTCACACCATGTAGGTGGGTGGGACATGTAAATTAACAGCTCTTAAAATTTACGAATTTCCTGTAGTAATTAAAGCCAGTAATTACTTTACTTATAACTATCAAAACTTTTAACATTGCTGAAACTAAAAATAAAAATTTGAAAAATTCAATATTTTTTTTAAAAAATACAAATAATTTTTATTCTTTAATTTTATGAGCATGTCATTGTAGCCTGCCATGTATTTATCCACTGTGATTTTTTTGAGTTTGGTATATCGGTTGGTTTTAGTGTAGTCGTTAAAACGGAAACATGCAAAATATGACTTTAACAAGCCATTACGCGAAAACTATGAGAATTAAAAAAATTTTATAAGAGCAAAATTTAGTCACGTTTTGTGTCTAAAATAAGAAAAAAATATCTGGTACAAATAGAAATAAAATAATGATTATGAAAGTTGCGGTAGACATCGCCCTTAAGAGGGCGTGGTACATAATTCAACGCTAAAAGCATTAATCTATAACTGTTTGTTTCTTAAAGCCAATTTACGAAAATTAAACAATAGCAATCCTAGACATAAGTTTTAGCCAACGTTTTAAACAAAATCGTTTCCAGTGTTACAAACTTCTGAGGAAAAATCTCTGACGCCGGAACCTCGTGCATTCAACTGCGGGGCAAGAGATCACGCGTATATAATTAGTAATTCTGGATAAACATTTACTCATAAAGTTGGCAAATACCATTGTCTAGAATTGTCATTGAGCATGTTATCCATATTGGCTTCGAAAAAGGTCGTAGAAATCAATTGATGTTTTTGATGTTTTCAGCGTTTATTTATCTACCACGCACTCATAAGCGCTGAAAAAATTCAGAATGAGATTTTGCCAATATTACAGAATGAAAATTCAAATCAACCAACGTAACGATTTCAATTAAAGATAGGCGCTCAATTTTAACGATGAATGTTACTGAACACAAGTTTGATTTTGAGAAGATTTCGGATCATATATTGTGTTTCTCTGAATCTGTTCTTTATATTTAAAGCAGATAACTTAGGCATTTTCTGCTCTCTCACAGACCTGATAAGCAAAGAGACTCAACATAACACTACTTTGCTGTTGGTTGTCGTGTCTCACGTACGCAGTGTAAGAGACGGGTAAGTTTAATGGGTTCTATTTTCAGCAGATAAAACATCAGGGTCATATCCAAATTCCGGCCTCACTCGTATGTTCGATAGCTCTTGGCACATTTA
The DNA here is from genome assembly GCA_003012365.1 of Medauroidea extradentata. NCBI lineage: Eukaryota > Metazoa > Arthropoda > Insecta > Phasmatodea > Phasmatidae > Medauroidea > Medauroidea extradentata. The sequence goes on along the minus strand of PNEQ01120264.1, from coordinate 3,419 downwards.
TATGCTGAACAGGAGGAATAGTATTTAGATCATGTTTTATGGAAGTTTATCACTCGCTCAGATATCTAGAGTTCCTTGTAACTTGTCATGCAATTTTACAAGTAGCTTTACAGTTGATTTATAAGTATTATAATAAAAATATGTCTATCTCTAGCGATTAACAAGAATGTACTGGGTAATAGCCGTCTTTAGAGCTTTATATCTGGCAACCCTGCCAGGAAGGGTCATTTTAACACTTCTTTTGTCTCACCAACGGCTGTGGCTTACCCTGATTCTCCAATATGTAGGGCACAATAACGAATCAGACAAAGCCATTGCCTATGGAGAGCTAACAGAAGTGTAAAATGACCCTTCCTGCCAGGGTTGCCAGTTCTAAGGTCGCGGCCTTCTACTAAAGACGGCTATGACTGGGGCTGCATTTGTCGAGTGGTCAGTTCAGTTGCCTACCATCAAGGCGATCCGGGATCGATCCCCGGCGGATTTGGGCCCCGGATTTTCACGTGTGAGAATCTTGCCGGACAGTGTCACTGGTTGGTGGGTTTTTTCGGGGATCTCCGAATTCCTCCTCCCTTCTTATTCCTCCGCCTTTCTATTGTAGGGCCTCGTCTTACGTCATCGTTCGGAGAAAGCATGTACCTACGTGGTACTAATCGTAAATATGCAGTTGTTGGCGTGATATTGTGTCCTGTGGGTACCATTTCCACACAACATTTAATTTATTTATAACATTTATGTGCGTCTAGAACTGACTATGTACATAAACGACAAGGCTGAAGGTGGATTCACAATGCGCCGACGAGGTCGACACAACCGTTCTTTAGGCAAGACAGCTATGACGATTTTGGTAGTATTCACAATGCTCCGACATGCGGACACGTGGCTCGTCGTTGTATTTCTGTCAGCAGTACCAAAAACTTGAAGCCACTGTATCGTATTGAATGTATTATTTCAATCAGCTGTTTCACGAAAGCACGAATTAAATTTAAAAAAAAAATAACTTTCGCGAAATAAAAAGCAACACAAACATATAGCATAATATTCTTCGTTGAAATGAAAGAAGTTTTAGAAAAAAAAACAGCCGTCATTTATTATCTGTTCGCAATTAACCTAGTAGCTTTTTTGTAAACAAGCAATGATTATCTGACGCAAAAATTAACTGAAACCAAGATTCATTCGGTGAAGTTTATCTATTTTCAAAGTGTTATTGTAAACAAAACCATTTTATACAAGTGAAATACACCAAGTATTTTCAGTTGCAAGTAAATTTCGTTTTGTAATGTTGCATTTCCTTTCCCTGCAAAACCCGACATGGCGAAAATTAGAAATAGAATCAACTTTCGTCGGGCTGCGTGGCAGTAATTTTGTCGGACTGAGACTTGATTTTTATTGGTTGTTTCTCAGATTTAGCTGTGTCGGGGCTGTTGCGTAGGGCTCGTCGGCGCATTGTGAATCCACCTTGAGTGGGGAAGTGTCACCTTGATTTGTGGCACACACGTTTTCTCTACACTATGAAAACATGAAAAAAATGGCGTACACTGTTAAAAATGTCCGTCAATTCACGGAAATATTTACAGATAAGTACTGTAATTTTACGGAAGTGGCTTCCGTAATATTTAGTTTACGAAAATTTGTCCGTTTCGTCAGTGTGCGGATGTTTGACCGTAACTTTCCATAAATACATTAAAATATGTTTCTACAATTTTAAAGCGTATTTTACTGTGTTTCTTAAAAAAAAAGTGGTATTAATAGTCACTACGAATCCTGGATGTCAAATACAAAAGTTGCCTCTTATAAAGGTGATATCTTACCACTGCATGGAACTCATTTACTCATATATTGTCACTGTGGTTTAGTGGTCAAAGCTTCTGCCTGGCAACTATAAGGTCGTGGGTTCGAATTCCAACAACTTCGAAAAATTTTTCAGGTTACTAAATAGTGCGTCAGAATCTCGATAGCTAGTAAAAAATGAAGTATTTCTAGAAAATGGAGTTCTAGCAGATTACAGAAATTTATAATTTTTCTGCGGAAAACGGATTGTCCGTTATTTTACGGAGGGTTCCGTTACCAAGAAAAACTGAGTGTCCGTTACTTAACGAAGATTTCTGGAAAATTTTTTGCCAGTACTTTTCCGTAATTTCGCGGAAATTTTTTCTAACAGTGTACTTGCCGCTGTAGGATGTAAAGTTCTTGTACCGCTATTGACTTGGTAATTTTAGCCACTTATTGGTCAGTGACGTTTCGTAATGTAACCCGGTTGCTTGCACAGGTAATTCAGGACAGACGCGATGGTTCTGTTTCTCTGTACTCAGGCATTCTATCCTAACAGCGTGCGATACGCTATAACTTATCATTTCAATGAGCAAAGCCCTGTATATTCTATTCATAATTCAGTACAGAATTCCGTACCAAATTCTCTGCAAGTAGCCGTACGACAGTGTGTGCCGCAACCACGCTGGTTTCAGACAGAATTATGTACCTAATTTCACAGATAGATCCCGTCCTATTTATTATCGTAGTGTACGTTCATGCGCATGCGCAACGCATATTTTTAGCCATGGCGCATGCGAAGTGCGCATCCAGGATTGCCAATGTAATTTAAAAATAAATAAAATTTTAGTTTCCTACTCATCGCATGATTGCTGGAGTTATCAGAACTTAAATAATAGAAGATAGTTTAACTTATTTGGGAACAACATGCGTGTGTTGTTTGTGAAATAGTTTTGAGGAACTCTACAGTCACACATTATGGTTCATAGCTACCAACTTCACAAATATATATTTCTTCTTTATGTACCAAAAGTTGTTAGTAAACAATGATAGTGTGTACGCAACACAGAAGTTTTGCTACATAATTCTGGTGTAAAGTCTCTATCGATATTTAGGAACAGAAATACGCAAGGAACTGAGTAGAGAATTAAGGATAGCGTGTACCGGGCACGGTCGTAGATGAACAGGTCTGGACACTCACCTATCTACCAATGTATTTTGCTTGACCCCCTTGTTGTTTGGCTGTAGTTCGTCAAGTTACCGAGAATAGTGTGTTTTGTTGCCGTGAGCTGACCCTCAGCTCGTCCTCCTTAAATTGTACTTTTGATATGAACTTAAAATTTTAGTTTCGTCTGTGTCTCCGCTCTGCTTGAATTTCGCGCCGCCTACTCGGGTAGTCATGAACGCTAATTCAGGGTGATGTGCCTTTCCCCCCTTTCCTCTTCCTTCCCCGTGCTGCATTTCCCACTCCTCCTGCTCTACTTTCCCCTCCTTAGCAACCCTCCCTTCTGACCCCTACCTGTTTGCCTTTTCCCCTCTTTTGGATTTTGCGCATGCGTAATAAGCTGAGCTGAATAAGTATTGTTTTTTTAACCTGAAGGCTCACTTCTTCTCTTCGACTGGTTCAGAATGGCCGTCCTTTTGATGGGTCA